>CM026387.1:96188709-96255179 GCA_014843695.1 Archivesica marissinica | reverse complement strand
AGTAGGTAGCGTGTACAAGTAGGTAGCGTGTACAAGTAGGTAGCGTGTACAAGTAGGTAGCGTGTACAAGTAGGTAGCGTGTACAAGTAGGTAGCGTGTACAAGTAGGTAGCTAGTAGTTAGTATGTACAAGTAGGTAGCATGTACAAGTAGGTAGCATGTACAAGTAGGTAACATGTACAAGTAGGTAGCATGTACAAATAGGTAGCGTGTACAAGTAGGTAGCATGTACAAGTAGGTAGCGTGTACAAGTAGGTAGCGTGTACAAGTAGGTAGCATGTACAAGTAGGTAGGTAGCGTGTACAAGTAGGTAGCGTGTACAAGTAGGTAGCATGTACAAGTAGGTAGCATGTACAAGTAGGTAGGTAGCGTGTACAAGTAGGTAGCATGTACAAGTAGGTAGCATGTACAAGTAGGTAGGTAGCGTGTACAAGTAGGTAGCATGTACAAGTAGGTAGCGTGTACAAGTAGGTAGCGTGTACAAGTAGGTAGCATGTACAAGTAGGTAGCGTGTACAAGTAGGTAGCGTGTACAAGTAGGTAGCGTGTACAAGTAGGTAGCGTGTACAAGTAGGTAGCGTGTACAAGTAGGTAGCGCATACAAGTAGGTAGCTAGTAGTTAGTGTGTACAAGTAGGTAGCATGTACAAGTAGGTAGCATGTACAAGTAGGTAGCGTGTACAAGTAGGTAGCATGTACAAGTAGGTAGCGTGTACAAGTAGGTAGCATGTACAAGTAGGTAGCGTGTACAAGTAGGTAGCGTGTTCAAGTAGGTAGCGTGTACAAGTAGGTAGCATGTACA
Organism: Archivesica marissinica; assembly: GCA_014843695.1. Lineage (NCBI taxonomy): Eukaryota > Metazoa > Mollusca > Bivalvia > Venerida > Vesicomyidae > Archivesica > Archivesica marissinica. The sequence goes on along the minus strand of CM026387.1, from coordinate 96,254,380 downwards.
AGTAGGTAGCGTGTTCAAGTAGGTAGCATGTACAAGTAGGTAGCATGTACAAGTAGGTAGCATGTACAAGTAGGTAGCATGTACAAGTAGGTAGCATGTACAAGTAGGTAGCGTGTACAAGTAGGTAGCGTGTACAAGTAGGTAGCGTGTACAAGTAGGTAGCGTGTACAAGTAGGTAGCGTGTACAAGTAGGTAGCGTGTACAAGTAGGTAGCGTGTAAGTAGGTAGCGTGTACAGTAGGTAAGTAGGTAGCGTGTACAAGTAGGTAGCATGTACAAGTAGGTAGCATGTACAAGTAGGTAGCATGTACAAGTAGGTAGCGTGTACAAGTAGGTAGCGTGTTCAAGTAGGTAGCATGTACAAGTAGGTAGCATGTACAAGTAGGTAGCATGTACAAGTAGGTAGCATGTACAAGTAGGTAGCGTGTACAAGTAGGTAGCGTACAAGTAGGTAGCAGTGTACAAGTAGGTAGCGTGTACAAGTAGGTAGCGTGTACAAGTAGGTAGCGTGTACAAGTAGGTAGCGTGTACAAGTAGGTAGCGTGTACAAGTAGGTAGCGTGTACAAGTAGGTAGCGTGTACAAGTAGGTAGGTAGCATGTACAAATAGGTAGCATGTACAAGTAGGTAGCATGTACAAGTAGGTAGCGTGTACAAATAGGTAGCATGTACAAGTAGGTAGTGTGTACAAGTAGGTAGCATGTACAAGTAGGTAGCATGTACAAGTAGGTAGCGTGTACAAGTAGGTAGCATGTACAAGTAGGTAGCGTGTACAAGTAGGTAGCTAGTAGTTAGTGTGTACAAGTAGGTAGCGTGTACAAGTAGGTAGCATGTACAAGTAGGTAGGTAGCGTGTACAAGTAGGTAGCGTGTACAAGTAGGTAGCATGTACAAGTAGGTAGCATGTACATGTAGGTAGGTAGCGTGTACAAGTAGGTAGCATGTACAAGTAGGTAGCATGTACAAGTAGGTAGGTAGCGTGTACAAGTAGGTAGCATGTACAAGTAGGTAGCGTGTACAAGTAGGTAGCGTGTACAGGTAGGTAGCATGTACAAGTAGGTAGCGTGTACAAGTAGGTAGCGTGTACAAGTAGGTAGCGTGTACAAGTAGGTAGCGTGTACAAGTAGGTAGCGTGTACAAGTAGGTAGCGTGTACAAGTAGGTAGCGTATACAAGTAGGTAGCTAGTAGTTAGTGTGTACAAGTAGGTAGCATGTACAAGTAGGTAGCATGTACAAGTAGGTAGCGTGTACAAGTAGGTAGCGTGTACAAGTAGGTAGCATGTACAAGTAGGTAGCATGTACAAGTAGGTAGCGTGTACAAGTAGGTAGCATGTACAAGTAGGTAGCGTGTACAAGTAGGTAGCATGTACAAGTAGGTAGCGTGTACAAGTAGGTAGCATGTACAAGTAGGTAGCGTGTACAAGTAGGTAGCATGTACAAGTAGGTAGCGTGTACAAGTAGGTAGCATGTACAAGTAGGTAGCGTGTACAAGTAGGTAGCGTGTACAAGTAGGTAGCGTGTACAAGTAGGTAGCATGTACAAGTAGGTAGCGTGTTCAAGTAGGTAGCATGTACAAGTAGGTAGCATGTACAAGTAGGTAGCATGTACAAGTAGGTAGCATGTACAAGTAGGTAGCGTGTACAAGTAGGTAGCATGTACAAGTAGGTAGCGTGTACAAGTAGGTAGCGTGTACAAATAGGTAGCGTGTACAAGTAGGTAGCGTGTACAAGTAGGTAGCGTGTACAAGTAGGTAGCATGTACAAGTAGGTAGCAAGTACAAGTAGGTAGCATGTACAAGTAGGTAGCGTGTACAAGTAGGTAGCGTGTTCAAGTAGGTAGCATGTACAAGTAGGTAGCATGTACAAGTAGGTAGCAAGTACAAGTAGGTAGCATGTACAAGTAGGTAGCGTGTACAAGTAGGTAGCGTGTACAAGTAGGTAGCATGTACAAGTAGGTAGCGTGTACAAGTAGGTAGCGTGTACAAATAGGTAGCGTGTACAAGTAGTTAGCGTGTACAAGTAGGTAGCGTGTACAAGTAGGTAGCGTGTACAAGTAGGTAGCGTGTACAAGTAGGTAGGTAGCATGTACAAATATGTAGCATGAACAAGTAGGTAGCATGTACAAGTAGGTAGCGTGTACAAATAGGTAGCATGTACAAGTAGGTAGTGTGTACAAGTAGGTAGCATGTACAAGTAGGTAGCATGTACAAGTAGGTAGTGTGCACAAGTAGGTAGCATGTACAAGTAGGTAGCGTGTACAAGTAGGTAGCTAGTAGTTAGTGTGTACAAGTAGGTAGCATGTACAAGTAGGTAGCGTGTACAAGCAGGTGGCGCTATTCAAATTCCAAGGTGGACAAAGTGATGGGGTCCACATTGTAACATTGCTTCATGATGAAATATAGCAATATTTGGGAGTGAAGACGAGGCCATAGTTAATGTAATAGTGGATGAGGTCATAACTAATGTAATAGTGGACCAGGCCATAACTAATGTAATAGTGGACCAGGCCATAACTAATGTAATAGTGGATGAGGCCATAACTAATGTAATAGTAGATGAGGCCATAACTAATGTAATAGTGGATGAGGTCATAACTAATGTAATAGTGGATGAGGTCATAACTAATGTAATAGTGGATGAGGTCATAACTAATGTAATAGTGGATGAGGCCATAACTAATGTAATAGTGGATGAGGTCATAACTAATGTAATAGTGGATGAGGCCATAACTAATGTAATAGTGGACCAGGCCATAACTAATGTAATAGTGGACCAGGCCATAACTAATGTAATAGTGGACAAGGCCATAACTAATGTAATAGTGGATGAGGCCATAACTAATGTAATAGTGGACCAGGCCATAACTAATGTAATAGTGGATGAGGCCATAACTAATGTAATAGTGGACCAGGCCATAACTAATGTAATAGTGGACCAGGTCATAACTAATGTAATAGTGGATGAGGCCATAACTAATGTAATAGTGGACCAGGCCATAGCTAATGTAATAGTGGATGAGGCCATAACTAATGTAATAGTGGATGAGGTCATAACTAATGTAATAGTGGACCAGGCCATAACTAATGTAATAGTGGACCAGGTCATAACTAATGTAATAGTGGATGAGGTCATAACTAATATAATAGTGGATGAGGCCATAACTAATGTAATAGTTGACCAGGCCATAACTAATGTAATAGTGGATGAGGCCATAACTAATGTAATAGTGGACCAGGCCATAACTAATGTAATAGTGGACCAGGCCATAACTAATGTAATAGTGGACCAGGTCATAACTAATGTAATAGTGGACCAGGTCATAACTAATGTAATAGTGGACAAGGCCATAACTAATGTAATAGTGGATGAGGCCATAACTAATGTAATAGTGGATGAGACCATAACTAATGTAATAGTGGACCAGGCCATAACTAATGTAATAGTGGATGAGGCCATAACTAATGTAATAGTGGATGAGGTCATAACTAATGTAATAGTGGATGATGCCATAACTAATGTAATAGTGGATGAGGTCATAACTAATGTAATAGTGGACCAGGCCATAACTAATGTAATAGTGGACGAGGCCATAACTAATGTAATAGTGGACGAGGCCATAACTAATGTAATAGTGGACCAGGTCATAACTAATGTAATAGTGGACGAGGCCATAACTAATGTAATAGTGGATGAGGCCATAACTAATGTAATAGTGGATGAGGCCATAACTAATGTAATAGTGGACCAGGCCATAACTAATGTAATAGTGGATGATGCCATAACTAATGTAATAGTGGATGAGGCCATAACTAATGTAATAGTGGACAAGGCCATAACTAATGTAATAGTGGATGAGGTCATAACTAATGTAATAGTGGACAAGGCCATAACTAATGTAATAGTGGATGATGCCATAACTAATGTAATAGTGGATGAGGCCATAACTAATGTAATAGTGGACCAGGCCATAACTAATGTAATAGTGGAAGAGGCCATAACTAATGTAATAGTGGATGATGTCATAACTAATGTAATAGTGGACGAGGCCATAACTAATGTAATAGTGGACGAGGCCATAACTAATGTAATAGTGGATGATGTCATAACTAATGTAATAGTGGATGATGTCATAACTAATGTAATAGTGGATGAGGCCATAACTAATGTAATAGTGGATGAGGTCATAACTAATGTAATAGTGGACGAGGCCATAACTAATGTAATAGTGGACGAGGCCATAACTAATGTAATAGTGGATGATGTCATAACTAATGTAATAGTGGATGATGTCATAACTAATGTAATAGTGGATGAGGCCATAACTAATGTAATAGTGGATGAGGTCATAACTAATGTAATAGTGGACGAGGCCATAACTAATGTAATAGTGGACGAGGCCATAACTAATGTAATAGTGGATGATGTCATAACTAATGTAATAGTGGATGATGTCATAACTAATGTAATAGTGGATGAGGCCATAACTAATGTAATAGTGGATGAGGTCATAACTAATGTAATAGTGGACGAGGCCATAACTAATGTAATAGTGGACGAGGCCATAACTAATGTAATAGTGGATGATGTCATAACTAATGTAATAGTGGATGATGTCATAACTAATGTAATAGTGGATGAGGCCATAACTAATGTAATAGTGGATGAGGCCATAACTAATGTAATAGTGGATGAGGTCATAACAAATGTAATAGTGGATGAGGCCATAACTAATGTAATAGTGGACCAGGCCATATCTAATGTAATAGTGGGTGAGGTCATAACTAATGTAATAGTGGATGAGGTCATAACTAATGTAATAGTGGACCAGGCCATAACTAATGTAATAGTGGGTGAGGTCATAACTAATGTAATAGTGGATGAGGTCATAATTAATGTAATAGTGGATGAGGCCATAACTAATGTAATAGTGGACCAGGCCATAAGTAATGTAATAGTGGATGAGGCCATAACTAATGTAATAGTGGATGAGGCCATAACTAATGTAATAGTGGATGATGTCATAACTAATGTAATAGTGGATGATGCCATAACTAATGTAATAGTGGATGAGGCCATAACTAATGTAATAGTGGATGAGGCCATAACTAATGTAATAGTGGACCAGGCCATAACTAATGTAATAGTGGATGAGGCCATAACTAATGTAATAGTGGATGAGGTCATAACTAATGTAATAGTGGATGAGGCCATAACTAATGTAATAGTGGACCAGGTCATAACTAATGTAATAGTGGATGAGGCCATAACTAATGTAATAGTGGACCAGGTCATAACTAATGTAATAGTGGATGAGGTCATAACTAATGTAATAGTGGACGAGGCCATAACTAATGTAATAGTGGACCAGGCCATAACTAATGTAATAGTGGATGAGGCCATAACTAATGTAATAGTGGACCAGGCCATAACTAATGTAATAGTGGACCAGGCCATAACTAATGTAATAGTGGACCAGGCCATAACTAATGTAATAGTGGATGAGGCCATAACTAATGTAATAGTGGACAAGGCCATAACTAATGTAATAGTGGATGAGGTCATAACTAATGTAATAGTGGATGATGCCATAACTATTGTCATAGTGGACAAGGCCATATCTAATGTAATAATGGACCAGGTCATAACTAATGTAATAGTGGACGAGGCCATAACTAATGTAATAGTGGATGAGGCCATAACTAATGTAATAGTGGACGAGTCCATAACTAATGTAATAGTGGACCAGGCCATAACTAATGTAATATTGGACCAGGCCATAACTAATGTAATAGTGGACCAGGCCATAACTAATGTAATAGTGGATGAGGCCATAACTAATGTAATAGTGGACAAGGCCATAACTAATGTAATAGTGGATGAGGTCATAACTAATGTAATAGTGGATGATGCCATAACTATTGTCATAGTGGACAAGGCCATATCTAATGTAATAATGGACCAGGTCATAACTAATGTAATAGTGGACGAGGCCATAACTAATGTAATAGTGGATGAGGCCATAACTAATGTAATAGTGGACGAGTCCATAACTAATGTAATAGTGGACCAGGCCATAACTAATGTAATATTGGACCAGGCCATAACTAATGTAATAGTGGACCAGGCCATAACTAATGTAATAGTGGATGAGGCCATAACTAATGTAATAGTGGACAAGGCCATAACTAATGTAATAGTGGATGAGGTCATAACTAATGTAATAGTGGACAAGGCCATAACTAATGTAATAGTGGATGATGCCATAACTAATGTAATAGTGGATGAGGCCATAACTAATGTAATAGTGGACCAGGCCATAACTAATGTAATAGTGGAAGAGGCCATAACTAATGTAATATTGGATGATGTCATAACTAATGTAATAGTGGACGAGGCCATAACTAATGTAATAGTGGACGAGGCCATAACTAATGTAATAGTGGATGAGGCCATAACTAATGAAATAGTGGATGAGGTCATAACTAATGTAATAGTGGATGAGGCCATAACTAATGTAATAGTGGACCAGGCCATAACTAATGTAATAGTGGATGAGGCCATAACTAATGTAATAGTGGATGAGGCCATAACTAATGTAATAGTGGATGAGGCCATAACTAATGTAATAGTGGACCAGGCCATAACTAATGTAATAGTGGACCAGGTCATAACTAATGTAATAGTGGATGAGACCATAACTAATGTAATAGTGGACCAGGCCATAACTAATGTAATAGTGGATGAGGCCATAACTAATGTAATAGTGGATGAGGTCATAACTAATGTAATAGTGGATGATACCATAACTAATGTCATAGTGGACAAGGCCATAACTAATGTAATAATGGACCAGGTCATAACTAATGTAATAGTGGACCAGGCCATAACTAATGTAATAGTGGACCAGGCCATAACTAATGTAATAGTGGATGATGCCATAACTAATGTAATAGTGGACCAGGTCATAACTAATGTAATAGTGGACCAGGCCATAACTAATGTAATAGTGGATGAGGCCATAACTAATGTAATAGTGGATGAGGCCATAACTAATGTAATAGTGGACGAGGCCATAACTAATGTAATAGTGGACCAGGCCATAACTAATGTAATAGTGGACCAGGCCATAACTAATGTAATAGTGGACCAGGCCATAACTAATGTAATAGTGGATGAGGTCATAACTAATGTAATAGTGGACAAGGCCATAACTAATGTAATAGTGGATGATGTCATAACTAATGTAATAGTGGATGAGGCCATAACTAATGTAATAGTGGACCAGGCCATAACTAATGTAATAGTGGAAGAGGCCATAACTAATGTAATAGTGGATGATGTCATAACTAATGTAATAGTGGACGAGGCCATAACTAATGTAATAGTGGACGAGGCCATAACTAATGTAATAGTGGATGATGTCATAACTAATGTAATAGTGGATGATGTCATAACTAATGTAATAGTGGATGAGGCCATAACTAATGTAATAGTGGATGAGGTCATAACTAATGTAATAGTGGACGAGGCCATAACTAATGTAATAGTGGACGAGGCCATAACTAATGTAATAGTGGATGATGTCATAACTAATGTAATAGTGGATGATGTCATAACTAATATAATAGTGGATGAGGCCATAGCTAATGTAATAGTGGATGAGGCCATAGCTAATGTAATAGTGGACTAGGCCATAACTAATGTAATAGTGGACCAGGCCATAACTAATGTAATAGTGGACCAGGCCATAACTAATGTAATAGTGGACGAGGCCATAACTAATGTAATAGTGGACCAGGCCATAACTAATGTAATAGTGGACCAGGCCATAACTAATGTAATAGTGGACCAGGCCATAACTAATGTAATAGTGGATGATGTCATAACTAATGTAATAGTGGATGAGGCCATAACTAATGTAATAGTGGATGAGGCCATAACTAATGTAATAGTGGATGAGGCCATAACTAATGTAATAGTGGATGAGGTCATAACTAATGTAATAGTGGATGAGGCCATAACTAATGTAATAGTGGACCAGGCCATATCTAATGTAATAGTGGGTGAGGTCATAACTAATGTAATAGTGGATGAGGTCATAACTAATGTAATAGTGGACCAGGCCATAACTAATGTAATAGTGGGTGAGGTCATAACTAATGTAATAGTGGATGAGGTCATAATTAATGTAATAGTGGATGAGGCCATAACTAATGTAATAGTGGACCAGGCCATAACTAATGTAATAGTGGACCAGGCCATAAGTAATGTAATAGTGGATGAGGCCATAACTAATGTAATAGTGGATGAGGCCATAACTAATGTAATAGTGGATGATGTCATAACTAATGTAATAGTGGATGATGCCATAACTAATGTAATAGTGGATGAGGCCATAACTAATGTAATAGTGGATGAGGCCATAACTAATGTAATAGTGGACCAGGCCATAACTAATGTAATAGTGGACCAGGTCATAACTAATGTAATAGTGGATGAGGCCATAACTAATGTAATAGTGGACCAGGCCATAGCTAATGTAATAGTGGATGAGGCCATAACTAATGTAATAGTGGATGAGGTCATAACTAATGTAATAGTGGACCAGGCCATAACTAATGTAATAGTGGACCAGGTCATAACTAATGTAATAGTGGATGAGGTCATAACTAATGTAATAGTGGATGAGGCCATAACTAATGTAATAGTGGACCAGGCCATAACTAATGTAATAGTGGATGAGGCCATAACTAATGTAATAGTGGACCAGGCCATAACTAATGTAATAGTGGACCAGGCCATAACTAATGTAATAGTGGATGAGGCCATAACTAATGAAATAGTGGATGAGGTCATAACTAATGTAATAGTGGATGAGGCCATAACTAATGTAATAGTGGACCAGGCCATAACTAATGTAATAGTGGATGAGGCCATAACTAATGTAATAGTGGATGAGGCCATAACTAATGTAATAGTGGATGAGGCCATAACTAATGTAATAGTGGATGAGGCCATAACTAATGTAATAGTGGACCAGGCCATAACTAATGTAATAGTGGATGAGGACATAACTAATGTAATAGTGGATGAGGCCATAACTAATGTAATAGTGGACCAGGCCATAACTAATGTAATAGTGGACCAGGCCATAACTAATGTAATAGTGGATGAGGCCATAACTAATGTAATAGTGGATGAGGCCATAACTAATGTAATAGTGGACCAGGCCATAACTAATGTAATAGTGGACCAGGCCATAACTAATGTAATAGTGGATGAGGCCATAACTAATGTAATAGTGGACAAGGCCATAACTAATGTAATAGTGGATGAGGTCATAACTAATGTAATAGTGGATGATGCCATAACTAATGTCATAGTGGACAAGGCCATATCTAATGTAATAATGGACCAGGTCATAACTAATGTAATAGTGGACGAGGCCATAACTAATGTAATAGTGGATGAGGCCATAACTAATGTAATAGTGGACGAGGCCATAACTAATGTAATAGTGGACCAGGCCATAACTAATGTAATAGTGGACCAGGCCATAACTAATGTAATAGTGGACGAGGCCATAACTAATGTAATAGTGGACCAGGCCATAACTAATGTAATATTGGACCAGGCCATAACTAATGTAATAGTGGACCAGGCCATAACTAATGTAATAGTGGATGAGGCCATAACTAATGTAATAGTGGACAAGGCCATAACTAATGTAATAGTGGATGAGGTCATAACTAATGTAATAGTGGACAAGGCCATAACTAATGTAATAGTGGATGATGCCATAACTAATGTAATAGTGGATGAGGCCATAACTAATGTAATAGTGGACCAGGCCATAACTAATGTAATAGTGGATGATGTCATAACTAATGTAATAGTGGACGAGGCCATAACTAATGTAATAGTGGACGAGGCCATAACTAATGTAATAGTGGATGAGGCCATAACTAATGAAATAGTGGATGAGGTCATAACTAATGTAATAGTGGATGAGGCCATAACTAATGTAATAGTGGACCAGGCCATAACTAATGTATAGTGGATGAGGCCATAACTAATGTAATAGTGGATGAGGCCATAACTAATGTAATAGTGGATGAGGCCATAACTAATGTAATAGTGGACAAGGCCATAACTAATGTAATAGTGGATGAGGCCATAACTAATGTAATAGTGGACCAGGCCATAACTAATGTAATAGTGGATGAGGCCATAACTAATGTAATAGTGGATGAGGCCATAACTAATGTAATAGTGGACCAGGCCATAAGTAATGTAATAGTGGACCAGGCCATAACTAATGTAATAGTGGATGAGGCCATAACTAATGTAATAGTGGACAAGGCCATAACTAATGTAATAGTGGATGAGGTCATAACTAATGTAATAGTGGATGATGCCATAACTAATGTCATAGTGGACAAGGCCATATCTAATGTAATAATGGACCAGGTCATAACTAATGTAATAGTGGACGAGGCCATAACTAATGTAATAGTGGACAAGGCCATAACTAATGTAATAGTGGATGAGGCCATAACTAATGTAATAGTGGATGAGGCCATAACTAATGTAATAGTGGACGAGGCCATAACTAATGTAATAGTGGATGATGTCATAACTAATGTAATAGTGGATGATGCCATAACTAATGTAATAGTGGATGAGGCCATAACTAATGTAATAGTGGATGAGGCCATAACTAATGTAATAGTGGATGAGGCCATAACTAATGTAATAGTGGATGATGTCATAACTAATGTAATAGTGGATGATGCCATAACTAATGTAATAGTGGATGAGGCCATAACTAATGTAATAGTGGATGAGGCCATAACTAATGTAATAGTGGATGAGGCCATAACTAATGTAATAGTGGATGATGTCATAACTAATGTAATAGTGGATGATGCCATAACTAATGTAATAGTGGATGAGGCCATAACTAATGTAATAGTGGATGAGGCCATAACTAATGTAATAGTGGATGAGGCCATAACTAATGTAATAGTGGATGATGTCATAACTAATGTAATAGTGGATGATGCCATAACTAATGTAATAGTGGATGAGGCCATAACTAATGTAATAGTGGATGATGTCATAACTAATGTAATAGTGGACGAGGCCATAGCTGATGTAATAGTGGACCAGGCCATAACTAATGTAATAGTGGACCAGGCCATAACTAATGTAATAGTGGACGAGGCCATAACTAATGTAATAGTGGACCAGGCCATAACTAATGTAATAGTGGACGAGGCCATAACTAATGTAATAGTGGACGAGGCCATAACTAATGTAATAGTGGACCAGGCCATAACTAATGTAATAGTGGACCAGGCCATAACTAATGTAATAGTGGATGAGGCCATAACTAATGTAATAGTGGACCAGGCCATAACTAATGTAATAGTGGATGATGTCATAACTAATGTAATAGTGGATGAGGCCATAACTAATGTAATAGTGGATGAGGCCATAACTAATGTAATAGTGGATGAGGCCATAACTAATGTAATAGTGGATGAGGTCATAACTAATGTAATAGTGGATGAGGCCATAACTAATGTAATAGTGGACCAGGCCATAACTAATGTAATAGTGGGTGAGGTCATAACTAATGTAATAGTGGATGAGGTCATAACTAATGTAATAGTGGACCAGTCCATAACTAATGTAATAGTGGATGAGGTCATAATTAATGTAATAGTGGATGAGGCCATAACTAATGTAATAGTGGACCAGGCCATAACTAATGTAATAGTGGACGAGGCCATAACTAATGTAATAGTGGATGAGGCCATAACTAATGTAATAGTGGATGAGGCCGTAACTAATGTAATAGTGGATGAGGCCATAACTAATGTAATAGTGGATGATGTCATAACTAATGTAATAGTGGATGATGCCATAACTAATGTAATAGTGGATGAGGCCATAACTAATGTAATTGTGGACCAGGCCATAACTAATGTAATAGTGGACCAGGCCATAACTAATGTAATAGTGGATGATGCCATAACTAATGTAATAGTGGATGAGGTCATAACTAATGTAATAGTGGATGATGTCATAACTAATGTAATAGTGGATGAGGCCATAACTAATGTAATAGTGGATGAGGCCATAACTAATGTAATAGTGGACGAGGCCATAACTAATGTAATAGTGGATGAGGCCATAACTAATGTAATAGTGGATGAGGCCATAAATAATGTAATAGTGGATGATGCCATAACTAATGTAATAGTTGACCAGGCCATAACTAATGTAATAGTGGATGATGCCATAACTAATGTAATAGTGGATGAGGCCATAACTAATGTAATAGTGGATGAGGCCATAACTAATGTAATAGTGGACCAGGCCATAACTAATGTAATAGTGGACCAGGCCATAACTAATGTAATAGTGGATCAGGCCATAACTAATGTAATAGTGGATGAGGCCATAACTAATGTAATAGTGGATGAGGCCATAACTAATGTAATAGTGGACCAGGCCATAACTAATGTAATAGTGGATGAGGCCATAACTAATGTAATAGTGGATGATGTCATAACTAATGTAATAGTGGACGAGGCCATAACTAATGTAATAGTGGATGAGGCCATAACTAATGTAATAGTGGATGAGGTCATAACTAATGTAATAGTGGATGAAGCCATAACTAATGTAATAGTGGACCAGGCCATAACTAATGTAATAATGGATGAGGTCATAACTAATGTAATACTGGATGAGGTCATAACTAATGTAATAGTGGATGAAGCCATAACTAATGTAATAGTGGATGAGGTCATAACTAATGTAATAGTGGATGAAGCCATAACTAATGTAATAGTGGACCAGGCCATAACTAATGTAATAGTGGACCAGGCCATAACTAATGTAATAGTGGATGAGGTCATAACTAATGTAATACTGGATGAGGTCATAACTAATGTAACATTTTCCTGAGCTAATCTCATAAATATATATAAATATTAATAAAACATTACCTGAGTGATGCTGTCAGACTTAGTCCTCACCTTCTCCCGTAGCAATGCCTCAATCTCAATACTAGATAGACTAGAGTTGGGGGATAGGACCCCGCTTTCTGCTGCTGAACCTGTAAATAACATAGAATACTGGAATCTCAATACTAGATAGACTAGAGTTGGGGGGTAGGACCCCGCATTCTGCTGCTGAACCTGTAAATAACATAGAATACTGGAATCTCAATACTAGATAGACTAGAGTTGGGGGATAGGACCCTGCTTTCTGCTGCTGAACCTATAAATAACACAGAATATTGGAATCGCAATACTAGATAGACTAGAGTTGGGGGATAGGACCCCGCTTTCTGCTGCTGAACCTGTAAATAACACAGAATACTGGAAACTTAATAAGAAATATTGCTGCAATAATTAATAGGTCATTATTTCAAACATTGTTATATTATTTTGCCAACATTTTAAGATAACATTAACTGAAGAGTAAACTTCAATTTCTTTGCTTCAGATAATGTCTTGTGTTTTGTTATATTGGTGCAATAACGGCAATGTGGCCCTTAATGCATTACTACAGGAAGTGCAATAATGGCAATATGGCCCTTAATGCATTACTACAGGAAGTGCAATAACGGCAATGTGGCCCTTAATGCATTACTACAGGAAGTGCAATAACGGCAATGTGGCCCTTAATGCATTACTACAGGAAGTGCAATAACGGCAATGTGGCCCTTAATGCATTACTACAGGAAGTGCAATAAGGCAATGTGGCCCTTAATGCATTACTACAGGAAGTGCAATAAGGCAATGTGGCCCTTAATGCATTACTACAGGAAGTGCAATAACGGCAATGTGGCCCTTAATCCATTACTACAGGAAGTGCAATAATGGTAATATGGCCCTTAATGCATTACTACAGGAAGTGCAATAACGGCAATGTGGCCCTTAATGCATTACTACAGGAAGTGCAATAACGGCAATGTGGCCCTTAATGCATTACTACAGGAAGTGCAATAAGGCAATGTGGCCCTTAATGCATTACTACAGGAAGTGCAATAACGGCAATGTGGCCCTTAATGCATTACGACAGGAAGTGCAATAACAGCAATGTGGCCCTTAATGCATTACGACAGGAAGTGCAATAATGGCAATATAGCCCTTACTGCATTACTACAGGAAGTGCAATAACGGCAATGTGGCCCTTAATGCATTACTACAGGAAGTGCAATAATGGCAATATGGCCCTTAATGCATTACTACAGGAAGTGCAATAAAGGCAATGTGGCCCTTAATGCATTACTACTGGAAGTGCAATAATGGCAATATGGCCCTTAATGCATTACTACAGGAAGTGCAATAAGGCAATGTGGCCCTTAATGCATTACTACAGGAAGTGCAATAATGGCAATATGGCCCTTAATGCATTACTACAGGAAGTGCAATAACGGCAATGTGGCCCTTAATGCATTACTACAGGAAGTGCAATAACGGCAATGTGGCCCTTAATGCATTACTACAGGAAGTGCAATAAGGCAATGTGGCCCTTAATGCATTACTACAGGAAGTGCAATAACGGCAATGTGGCCCTTAATGCATTACTACAGGAAGTGCAATAATGGCAATGTGGCCCTTAATGCATTACTACAGGAAGTGCAATAACGGCAATGTGGCCCATAATGCATTACTACAGGAAGAAACACGCCTTCTCTCGATGCCTGGTACATCGTATGTTTGACATACCATACACTGTTTACATGTGTATACATACTTGCCTGTATTTGTTCCATTCCCAAATATTATATGTGCTTTAGGATGCAGTTTTTGTCAATATGGCATACTCACAAACAAATAATTCAACTTTAATGTTGTTACGCGTCAAAATCCATAATACACACATTTATTAACGATTGTGAAACTGTGCATACGTGTGAATAAATTAATTAAAAGAATATGTTGATAAAAATGGTATAAAGTACAACTTGTTAAAATATCCCACATGTATAATACACTGTACATGACCCCTTCGTAGTATGCTGCTGCCATGGGCTCATGCCGGAGCGCTTACTCGAAGGCATCCAAGCTTAATGCTGAAATAATGGACTCTGGTAGAGCGTTCCAATGACTGGAATGAACGTGGCAGTATGGCTAAGTCTTGTAGACCTTGTCAGTGCTGTTGTCCGGTGGTAACCAGGGAGTTATATGGGGTACAATATGGGGTTATAGTTACTGTTATGGGTACCTGTAGACCTTGTCAGTGCTGTTGTCCGGTGGTAACCAGGGAGTTATATGGGGTACAATATGGGGTTATAGTTACCGTTATGGGTACCTGTAGACCTTGTCAGTGCTGTTGTCCGGTGGTAACCAGGGAGTTATATGGGGTTATAGTTACTGGGTACCTGATATTTTATTGCAATGAGAAGCATGTTACCGACAGAAGATGAGCGACCATTCCTGGCTGTGTTTCTGTTGCAGTCTCTGGTGCGGAGGGCCGGGCGAGCTGTGAACTGGACGCCATTTGAGTCTGGCAGGAGGACCGGCATTACTGTAGCCTTCTGGTCTGAAATGAACAATATATATACTGTACTATTCATATAAGATATAGCATACAACTAGAGCAGTTCTCCAATGTCACCATCATGAGTAACACATGACAACCTATGAGAATAGCTCTCGCAGAGATACAAACTCCCACATTTGACAGTATTTGTGGACAGGATTCTCATTGACTTCCGAAGTAAATTGGACACTTCACTGACTGCCCTGACCACAGACATTAACAGATTTCATGCTCCACTGACTGCCCTGACCACAGACATTGACAGATTTCACACTTCACTGACTGCCCTGACCACAGACATTGACAGATTTCACGCTCAACTGACTGCCCTGACAGACATTGACAGATTTCACACTCCACTGACTGCCCTGACCACAGACATTGACAGATTTCACACTCCACTGACTGCCCTGACAGACGTTGACAGATTTCACGCTTCACTGACTGCCCTGACCACAGACATTAACAGATTTCACACTCCACTGACTGCCCTGACCACAGACATTAACAGATTTCACTCTCCATTGATTGCCCTGACCACAGACATTAACAGATTTCACACTCCACTGACTGCCCTGACCACAGACATTGACAGATTTCACACTCCACTGACTGCCCTGACCACAGACATTAACATAATTTCACACTCCACTGACTGCCCTGACCACAGACATTGACAGATTTCACACTCCACTGACTGCCCTGACCACAGACATTAACAGATGTCTCACAGTCTCACTCCACTGACTGCCCTGACCACAGACATTGACAGATTTCACACTCCACTGACTACCCTGACAGACATTAACAGATTTCACACTCCACTGACTGCCCTGACAGACATTAACAGATTTCACACTCCACTGACTGCCCTGACAGACATTAACAGATTTCACACTCCACTGACTGCCCTGACCACAGACATTAACATAGTTCACACTTCACTGACTACCCTGACAACAGACATTGACAGATTTCACGCTTCACTGACTGCCCTGACCACAGACATTGACAGATTTCACGCTTCACTGACTGCCCTGACAACAGACATTGACAGATTTCACGCTTCACTGACAACAGATGTTGACAGATTTCTCACTCCACTGACTGCCCTGACAACAGACATTGACAGATTTCACGCTTCACTGACTACCCTGACAACAGATGTTGACAGATTTCTCACTCCACTGACTGCCCTGACAACAGACATTGACAGATTTCCTGCACCATCTATAAGCTTCATCAAAACAACTTTTTCAGTTTAGTTTTCCAGACACACACAGTAGGCCTATATATAGTGGAACTGTTTCAGGCGCCTCACTTATAAAATCACAAATGTATTGTGTGTGTATGTTGCATTAATGTCAAACCCCTTGCAGAGATGGCTAGACATGTTTTCCTGGGCAGGCTTAGCCGACCTAAGCAGTTAACTACATGTAGTACTAAGCAATGTGAGTGAGGTACATAGTGGTCTGACCCGACTATCAAACCCGGGACCATTTTATTCCAAATCCGACGCTTTAGAAATTTTCAAAACAAATTGAAAAATTCTACGAAATCTCTTTTTGACATTTTTGCCGAATAAACCTACACGTTAGTGGAAACATATTTTATTGATAATGTTATTCACAGTTAAAACTCTCCCGTCGAAGATATTTTTTTGTTGCTGACAGAACCCGTGTCCTAGTATGGAAATGTGACCTGCTATGGCCAATGTCTGTGGCAATTGTTTGCAAAGTATACATGCACGCAGCTTAAAGTTGTGTTTTATTTGAAGAACAATATAAAGACTCGGAATATGCGTTATATTCGGATAGATGTGTACAAAATTGTTTCAGATAGGGCCATTTTACTGATCGATGCGAAATCTGACATCCCACAGAGTAGAATCCCTGTACTTAAATATATATACTAGTACCCCCAAACGTGCCGAATCCCTGTGGTTATGTCAACATATCGCAGAACACTTTTGTTTATTAGTTGAATTATTTTGTTCCTTCGTATAAAAGATTTTCTGTTTCACAATTTTATGCTTTAAATGTAGTAACCTTGAGCAAGGCACCTCACGCACATTGCTTAGTAGTGATTAAACGCTTAGGTGGGCTAAATCTGTCGAGGAATAGGGGTTGGCCATAAATGGGAGGCATAAAATGTTCTAGCAACCAGAGCTAACTGGGCCTTGTGCCCTACACATATTTAAAATAACATTACAACATTATTGTAGTGACCAAGCAAAGAACTAGTCGGACAGCTCTACCAACTGAACTAGTCGGACAGCTCTACCAATGAACTAGTCGGACAGCTCTACCAATGAACTAGTCAGACAGCTCTACCCACTGAACTAGACGGACAGCTCTACCAACTGAACTAGTCAGACAGCTCTACCAATGAACTAGTCAGTCAGCTCTACCACTGAACTAGTCAGACAGCTCTACCAATGAACTAGTTGGACAGCTCTACCAAATGAACTAGTCGGACAGCTCTACCAACTGAACTAGCCGGACAGCTCTACCAACCGAACTAGCCGGACAGCTCTACCCACTGAACTAGCTCAGCCATTATTCTACCATGCCGAAATACAATATACTCTTCCCATATTTATTATTTTCGTAGCTGCTCTAGTGTTTCGATCTCTTCAGCTCCTTTGCCAGCACCCATCCAGACCAGCTTTGAAGTGACCAAGAAATGAAAGAGCTGAAAACTTCAGAGACCAGATGTGGGGTTCGAACACACAAGCTTTCAAACACTAGTCAAGACAGCTCTACCAACTCAGCTATCCAGGCCAATGTTCTACCCACGATGAAATACACTACATCTGGCAGTGTGGCATCCATGGTATGCATGTATGTATGTTCCAGTAATTTTCAAAATCTGACGTTCTACCACTGGACAACGGACGGCACAAGTGGTATAGTCATATTTGAAATTGAATGGTCTCGGGTTTGATACTCGGTCAAGGTACGTATGTGGTGTAATTAAGCAAGGTACCTCACACACAGTGCTTAGTACTGGTTAACCACTTAGGTCGGCTAAGCATGCCCATGAAGTCATGTTTATGTAGTAGGTCCCGAGCTGCAAGTCCCTGCAAGGGGATTGACATTAATGGCACATACATACACACATCAGACATCATCAGCATGTCATATCAGTGTCAGGTGATGACTCATTGATTAGACCTACCAGTAAACCACTGTGTCATTTTAATATAATGAATCTTTAATGAAATTCACTAATTGAATTTTAATCAACATTCGTGAAGTTTTTTAATTAAAAGTACAAATGCTGTGGGGTTTTTTAAACAAAAGTACACACCTATCCCTATTAAATAACTGTGTGTCTTACTTATTTCAAACTTAAGTCCAGAAATACCACGAAAACATCAGTGAAACGCTAAACAGCACCTGTTTCTTGCTTGGTTGCCATGCAAAATAATGCCGACATGTATATAATTGACTGGATTTCAAAAATATCCGGTTAAACCTATAACTTACAAATATGAAAATAATTTTGTACACCAGTCATTTGCTCAGTATTTTAATAAAACCTAAAGATATTTAAATACAGTAAATATACCATAAACCCAACGTTTTGTAAATATCAACACTATTTTAAGCTTCGATTGCTTCCTCACTGCTTCATACATAGTTCTCGAAATAACATTCGGAGATCGCCATGACGGATGTAATCCCCGCGCTGGACTGACCGTCATGACCACATTAATTGACAAATTGTTTTCCACACAAATAAATTATTCATGGACTCTATGGACAAGGTTTCATCGACATTCATCCACAACTTTTGGAGTTTTGGCGTTATCCTGCTAGCAGACAAACAGACGAACGGACGGACGGACATACACGCATTTTTATTCTGTTAAACAGAAAGCTTTTCAGACACGCGTGCACCTGCAAAACCGACGTTTACACAAAAAGCATAATCGTTGTCGTCAGTCTATCTTCGTTAGATGATAAATCCCTCGTGGGGATGACATGTAGTGATATTATTCATATAATGTCTTGTTCTGTAATTGATTTTGGCCTCAACCTTTTATTGGCTTTCCCCGTTGATATAGTAGTGCCTATTTGCATATAGTTATGCTTGAGCTCGCTTTGAGGCTTTGCCTTGATCATATACATGTGTATATATATTAGAATATGATCTCACATGAGTTGTGATTTCATAGTAAATTCCTAATCGAGATTCATACATTACAACAAGCTAAAGATCATTTTGTTCTCGCACACACATGTATGTGTCCAGTCAGTACCGCCAGTACTGTCTTTAACTCTCAAGTGCTGTTTTCAATAATTACAGGGTCTCGGAATCATTCTTTTTTTTCTAAAATCAAAACTCAGAAATTTATTTACCAAATTTGAATCTAGAACATATTGTCTATTTTCAACATTTATCCCATTTTCGCTTGACAACTGGTCTATTCTATGTTATCCAACCGATGCGTCTGATAGACGTTTTCATAGTAACACGGCCGTATTAAAGTTGTCTTAAAATACGTAATTAGAAATGAGAAACATCAATTACTGCCCTTGAATACTCCTAAAAGTAGATTGGCCATATTAATTGGTTTCCTCTGTTATTATCGGTGTTTCCTTTACACAGTAAACATTCGTTTTCTCGTCTTATAATTATTAAATGATACAATTTCGACATATATCCTGCAGTATATCCAATGGATGCTTTATTGTAGAGTGGTCCAGCAAGAAGAAGGTTGAAATTCTCCCCTCGGTTCAAAGATTAACCAAGTTGATAATAAAACGTGTATTCTGGACAACATGAGTTTGAGAAAAAGCCTACGTCAATATGCTCTGGTGTGGGACAAGGATATTCCACAGAGCCTCGTTTCTATCCAGCAGTATACACTGGTGTGGGACAAGGATATTCCACATATCCTCTTTTCTATCCTGCAGTATGCACTGGTGTGGGACAAGGATATTCCGCATAGCCTCGTTTCTATCCATCAGTATGCACTGGTGTGGGACAAGGATATTCCACATAGCCTCGTTTCTATCCAGCAGTATGCACTGGTGTGGGACAAGGATATTCCACAGAGCCTCGTTTCTATCCAGCAGTATGCACTGGTGTGGGACAAGGATATTCCACAGAGCCTCGTTTCTATCCAGCAGTATGCACTGGTGTGGGACAAGGATATTCCGCAAAGCCTCGTTTCTATCCAGCAGTATGCACTGGTGTGGGACAAGGATATTCCACAAAGCCTCGTTTCTATCCAGCAGTATGCATTGGTGTGGGACAAGGATATTCCACGTAGCCTCGTTTCTATCCAGCAGTAAGCACTGGTGTGGGACAATGATATTCCACATAGCCTCGTTTCTATCCAGCAGTATGCATTGGTGTGGGACACGGATATTCCACGTAGCCTCGTTTCTATCCAACAGTATGCACTGGTGTTGGACAAGGATATTCCACGTAGCCTCGTTTCTATCCTGCAGTATGCACTGGTGTGGGACAAGGATATTCCACGTAGCCTCGTGTCTATCCTGCAGTATGCACTGGTGTGGGACAAGGATATTCCACATAGCCTCGTTTCTATCCAGCAGTATGCACTGGTGTGGGACACGGATATTCCACAAAGCCTCGTTTCTATCCAACAGTATGCACTGGTGTGGGACAAGGATATTCCACGTAGCCTCGTTTCTATCCAGCAGTATGCACTGGTGTGGGACACGGATATTCCACGTAGCCTCGTTTCTATCCTGCAGTATGCACTGGTGTGGGACAAGGATATTCCACATAGCCTCGTTTCTATCCAGCAGTATGCACTGGTGTGGGACACGGATATTCCACAAAGCCTCGTTTCTATCCAGCAGTATGCACTGGTGTGGGACAAGGATATTCCACGTAGCCTCGTTTCTATCCAGCAGTATGCACTGGTGTGGGACAAGGATATTCCACGTAGCCTCGTTTCTATCCAGCAGTATGCACTGGTGTGGGACAAGGATATTCCACATATTCTGACCACTCCATATTGAAAACGACAGACCAAACAAATTAATTAGAACATAGTTTTGTTTACTATTTTACAACTAAATATTCTTGATTGTCAGAAAATAACTACAGAATACATCCGACCGAGCAAAATACTTCGACATAACCGACATTTGACTAAACGAAACTCGATATAAGCGGAGCCAGTTATATATGTAACATAATAGTGTCTGAAGCGGGACTTTGATCCGACTTCGAGATAACCGGAGAATTCGACATAACCAACTTTGACATGACGGATGTAGACTGTGTAATATAATAGTACATGTACCCGCGGATGAATACGAAACTCAATCAGTGGGAAAGAAAATTCCACCTTCCACTGTTTCAAAACGGCGGAAGACGGCATATTCTTTCAATGCCCAATCATTCATCGGAAAGCATTACAGTAAATGTCATCCACTAAATCACTCGACAGTCTGTTTCTTAATATAGAAACTAACAGCTGCTGAATATTCGTTCAGAATGCACATGTATAGCTTGTACAGCTAACAATTTCTGCAACTTTGGCAATGCGAGACCATTTTGATTTACGTTTTCCCTCACCAACTCAACGGGTTACAGTGACAAATAGTTAGCCTGGGTTACAGTGACAAATAGTCTGCCTGGGTTACAGTGACAAATAGTTAGCCTGGTTTATAGTGACAAATAGTTAGCCTGGGTTACACTGACAAATAGTTAGCCTGGGTTACACTGACAAATAGTTAGCCTGGGTTACAGTGACAAATAGTCTGCCTGGTTTATAGTGACAAATAGTTAGCCTGGTTTATAGTGACAACTAGTTAGCCTGGTTTATAGTGACAAATAGTCTGCCTGGGTTACAGTGACAAATAGTTAGCCTGGTTTATAGTGACACATAGTTAGCCTGCGCTACAGTGACAACTAGTTAACCTGCGCTACAGTGACAACTAGTTAGCCTGGGTTACAGTGACAAATAGTTAGCCTGGTTTATAGTGACAACTAGTTAGCCTGGGTTACAGTGACAACTAGTTAGCCTGGGTTACAGTGACAACTAGTTAGCCTGGGTTACAGTGACAACTAGTTAGCCTGGGTTACAGTGACAACTAGTTAGCCTGGTTTATAGTGACAAATAGTCTGCCTGGGTTACAGTGACAAATAGTTAGCCTGGTTTATAGTGACAAATAGTTAGCCTGCGCTACAGTGACAACTAGTTAGCCTGGGTTACAGTGACAAATAGTTAGCCTGGTTTATAGTGACAAATAGTTAGCCTGGGTTACACTGACAAATAGTTAGCCTGGTTTATAGTGACACATAGTTAGCCTGGGTTACAGTGACAAATAGTTAGCCTGGGTTACATTGACAAATAGTTAGCCTGGGTTACACTGACAAATAGTTAGCCTGGGTTACAGTGACACATAGTCTGCCTGGTTTATAGTGACAAATAGTTAGCCTGGTTTATAGTGACAACTAGTTAGCCTGGTTTATAGTGACAAATAGTCTGCCTGGGTTACAGTGACAAATAGTTAGCATGGTTTATAGTGACACATAGTTAGCCTGCGCTACAGTGACAACTAGTTAACCTGCGCTACAGTGACAACTAGTTAGCCTGGGTTACAGTGACAAATAGTTAGCCTGGTTTATAGTGACAACTAGTTAGCCTGGGTTACAGTGACAACTAGTTAGCCTGGGTTACAGTGACAACTAGTTAGCCTGGGTTACAGTGACAACTAGTTAGCCTGGGTTACAGTGACAACTAGTTAGCCTGGTTTATAGTGACAACTAGTCTGCCTGGGTTACAGTGACAAATAGTTAGCCTGGTTTATAGTGACAAATAGTTAGCCTGCGCTACAGTGACAACTAGTTAGCCTGGGTTACAGTGACAAATAGTTAGCCTGGTTTATAGTGACAAATAGTTAGCCTGGGTTACACTGACAAATAGTTAGCCTGGTTTATAGTGACACATAGTTAGCCTGGGTTACAGTGACAAATAGTTAGCCTGGGTTACATTGACAAATAGTTAGCCTGGGTTACACTGACAAATAGTTAGCCTGGGTTACAGTGACAAATAGTCTGCCTGGTTTATAGTGACAAATAGTTAGCCTGGTTTATAGTGACAACTAGTTAGCCTGGTTTATAGTGACAAATAGTCTGCCTGGGTTACAGTGACAAATAGTTAGCCTGGTTTATAGTGACACATAGTTAGCCTGCGCTACAGTGACAACTAGTTAACCTGCGCTACAGTGACAACTAGTTAGCCTGGGTTACAGTGACAAATAGTTAGCCTGGTTTATAGTGACAACTAGTTAGCCTGGGTTACAGTGACAACTAGTTAGCCTGGGTTACAGTGACAACTAGTTAGCCTGGGTTACAGTGACAACTAGTTAGCCTGGGTTACAGTGACAACTAGTTAGCCTGGTTTATAGTGACAAATAGTCTGCCTGGGTTACAGTGACAAATAGTTAGCCTGGTTTATAGTGACAAATAGTTAGCCTGGGTTACACTGACACATAGTTAGCCTGGTTTATAGTGACACATAGTTAGCCTGGGTTACAGTGACAAATAGTTAGCCTGGGTTACATTGACAAATATTTAACCTGGTTTATAGTGACAAATAGTTAGCCTGGGTTACAGTGACAAATAGTTAGCCTGGTTAATAGTGACAAATAGTTAGCCTGGGTTACAGTGACAAATAGTTAGCCTGGTTTATAGTGACAAATAGTTAGCCTGGGTTACACTGACAAATAGTTAGCCTGGTTTATAGTGACACATAGTTAGCCTGGGTTACAGTGACAAATAGTTAGCCTGGGTTACATTGACAAATAGTTAACCTGGTTTATAGTGACAAATAGTTAGCCTGGGTTACAGTGACAAATAGTTAGCCTGGTTAATAGTGACAAATAGTTAGCCTGGGTTACAGTCACAACTAGTTAGCCTGGTTTATAGTGACAACTAGTTAGCCTGGGTTACATTGACAAATAGTTAGCCTGGTTTATAGTGACAACTAGTCTGCCTGGGTTACAGTGACAAATAGTTAGCCTGGTTTATAGTGACAAATAGTTAGCCTGGGTTACAGTGACAAATAGTTAGCCTGGGTTACAGTGACAAATAGTTAGCCTGGGTTACACTGACAAATAGTTAGCCTGGGTTACAGTGACAAATAGTTAACCTGGTTTATAGTGACAAATAGTTAGCCCAAGTTACAGTGACAAATAGTTAACCTGGTTTATAGTGATAAATAGTTAGCCCAAGTTACAGTGACAAATAGTTAGCCTGGGTTACAGTGACAACTAGTTAGCCTGGGTTACAGTGACAACTAGTTAGCCTGGGTTACAGTGACAACTAGTTAGCCTGGTTTATAGTGACAAATAGTTAGCCTGGGTTACACTGACAAATATTTAACCTGGTTTATAGTGACACATAGTTAGCCTGGGTTACAGTGACAAATAGTTAACCTGGTTTATAGTGACAAATAGTTAGTCTGGGTTACAGTGACAAATAGTTAGTCTGGGTTACAGTGACAAATAGTTAACCTGGTTTATAGTGACAAATAGTTAGCCCAAGTTACAGTGACAAATAGTTAGCCTGGGTTACAGTGACAAATAGTTAGCCTGGGTTACAGTGACAACTAGTTAGCCTGGGTTACAGTGACAACTAGTTTGCCTGGTTTATAGTGACAAATAGTTAGCCTGGGTTACACTGACAAATAGTTAGCCTGGGTTACAGTGACAACTAGTTAGCCTGGTTTATAGTGACACATAGTTAGCCTGGGTTACACTGACAAATAGTTAGCCTGGGTTACAGTGACAACTAGTTAGTCTGGGTTACAGTGACAAATAGTTAGTCTGGGTTACAGTGACAAATAGTTAACCTGGGTTACAGTGACAACTAGTTAGCCTGGTTTATAGTGACACATAGTTAGCCTGGGTTACACTGACAAATAGTTAGCCTGGTTTATAGTGACAACTAGTCTGCCTGGGTTACACTGACAAATAGTTATCCTGGTTTATAGTGACAACTAGTCTGCCTGGGTTACACTGACAAATAGTTAGCCTGGTTTATAGTGACAACTAGTCTGCCTGGGTTACACTGACAAATAGTTAGCCTGGTTTATAGTGACAACTAGTCTGCCTGGGTTACACTGACAAATAATTAGCCTGGTTTATAGTGACAACTAGTCTGCCTGGGTTACACTGACAAATAGTTAGCCTGGTTTATAGTGACAACTAGTTAGCCATGTGATTGTGTATATTCTACAATAATTATAAGTATGTGATTGTGAATATTCTACAATAATTATAAGTATGTGATTGTGATTATTCTACAATAATTATAAGTATGTGATTGTGATTATTCTACAATAATTATAAGTATGTGATTGTGAATATTCTACAATAATTATAAGTATGTGATTGTGATTATTCTACAATAATTATAAGTATGTGATTGTGAATATTGTACAATAATTATAAGTATGTGATTGTGAATAAAGTGGAATAAAATATTGAACACGTGTTCCTTGTGATTTGTATTATTGTTTTTAGTGAACACATTCAAGAAATCATCTTAGTGTACATTATATCATCATTTAGGTTGTCTAGTAATGTAGCAGAACCTCAAGTTAGCACTAGTAGAAAGTACGACTTAAACCCCTTATACCATGTAGCTATTTCCAGTGGAATTATGTCCCTTTATTAATATACTTCTGCACGTGATCACTAACCAATCATACTGAAATTCAAATCCGCCATCGTGTGAATAAATACAACCGCCCCCGCGCCGTCCCTTCCCGTCCCGATCACATCCGGATGATCCTATCCTATGCATCTTCTTATGATGTTGAACCCATTCACGAGGAGACGTTTAGACCTTGATTCGAGAAGGTTAGTAACCCTAAATTAGCCATATATTAGCCAATCTGTGATTTTTTTAAAAAGAAGCTAGTTTCAACTGATTTGGGTAGGTATGGGTATGGACAACTACCAAAAAAAAGTAAGGAGGGGTAGGGGTTGGGGAAACCTTTTTATTAGAGGTCAAAGGTCATTGACCTCTGCTTAAATCACTAAAAAGTATATTTCAGCAACACAACATGATCTATTAGTATATAGATGATATTGGTGTCAAAATGCACAGAATTACAACAGAAGATGACATAAGATAATTAATGACCCTTGGGACCAAATCCTGACCTCTGAAAATGAGGTCAAAGGTCAAAAAAGCTGTTTGATCACTAACATTTCATATTAATAACAGGAACATTACCATATTATATAAAAATGAGCAAAAAACATACCGAAGAGGTTAATTTCAACTTACGTGGTGGATATGGGGGTTATTTTTATTCCAAGAGCAGAGAGGGAGGGGTAAATTACATTTCTTGTGATCAAATGCCATTGACCCTAGACTAACCTTTTTTTCTTTTTTTTTATAAATTGCATGAATGAAGTCTTTCTTGTTTCTTTGCTACATAAGTGATTACTGAGAAAACTTAGCTAGCCTACATGTACCTTGCCTATCCCAGTGCAGTGAGATGTCCCACAAGTTCCCTGCATGAGTCTAATGTAAAATAACAAAATTACCAGGGTTAGGGTTATGTGAAATATGTAGTGAGGACTTTTCAGAAGCAGGAAAGCTACAGAGGTTGTACAGAAAGGGATATGAGAATCTAATAGAGCAGTGTAGACTGATCAACAACTCTTTATTATTGGAGCGATTGGAACAAAAATGGAGTAGCAACACTCCTATGACAGTCCATCGTAGATGCCGAACCATTTTCATGCAAACGGAGCCAGATGTTGAGGAGCAGGAACATGCACCAAGACCAAAGCGACAAAAGGTGTCTCAAGTAGTAAATGATGACAAAGTTCATGGTAAGATAAAGTAATATTTTACTTGATTCATGTAAATTTCATTAAGATTCCAAGCCCATACCTGTTTTATGTTATTTTGTTTGAATTTTGAATGTTTGAAGTTAGTATGGTGATGTACATGGGATGACAACTAACTGTGTCCTTATAATGTTTTCAGCTCGATTGCCATACAGTGAAAGATGTTTCATATGTAATGAGGGCATCCATTTTGATGAAAGACATCCTGATAGACAGCAGACCATACATCGAGCATCAACTATGACGCTAAAGAAATCACTTCTGAGAATCGCAAGTGAAAGAAAAGGTAGTATTGGAATGGTTGTGAAAGGACGCTTGGAAGGAATGACAGATCTTGTAGCGGAAGAGGCTGTCTATCATAATAAATGCTACTGTTCCATGTACAATGTTCCAGGACAATGCAATGTAAGTATATTAATACAATATACATACATGTACATATTTGTTAAGTTCCTTGTAATATGGGGTACTGCGGAATAGTAAAGTATGCCACAATGTGAAATATATTCAATTATTCACATTTCAAAAAAGGCATTCAACAGTTGGTCAAGGCTTATCATCGGGTCATTTTGAAATAAACGCAGTCCTACACACATTTAAACAATTCATTTTGAAGAAAATTCGTTTGATGAAACAAGCTAGCTTTTTGTACGTTCATCCTTGCAATTTCTTCATACTGTTAATATCTTTTTCCTTCTCCATTGCACTATGTCTTTATATTTATTTAATAAAATGACGTACTTTGTTTCTTTTCAATCTATTATGACAAATGAACAAATTTAATCTAGAACATATTCTTGAATGTTTCTATTTTCCTTCAGAAACCAGGCAGGCCTGTAGATAGTTGCAAGGAAAATGCCTTCCACCAGCTTTGCGGATGGCTTGACAGTGAAATGGAGAGTGGTGTGTATACAGTAGGTCAACTGCATGAACAGATGAAGACAATAGTAGGTGATGATATTCCAGTTTATCGTGAGAGATACTTGAAAGAAGCACTATGGTGATAGTATATTCATTACTAATCAAGAACGTAGGAAGGATGTTGTCTGCTTTAGAAGCTGTACAGCAAGCATCGTCTGAGACTACCATGAAATGAAAAAGATGATGAAGACGCACAGAAAAGAGCCATCATCAAAACAGCGGGTTCATTCATTATCAATGACATAAAGTGCCTTAATTTCAGCAAAGATGACTTTCCTTCACTCAAAGAAATGACATCAAAGTATGAGCTGTCAGATTCTCTTGAACTGATGTTAACATGCTTAATGCCTCATCCGTTCGACGAAATGTTGCAGGGCAGAATATCATATCTTCACAACGCCCAAGATCATCTAAGATGCCTTATCAGCTTGGTATGAGCTTATTTATTGATCACAAGTTTGGTTCAGATAAGTTGATTGATGCCATGCACAGGCTGGGCATATGAAAAGAGACTGTGAACTACAAGTACACGTACATTGACTCGACTAATAACACAAATGCAGCATCAATGGCAGTCCTTGAGAATCAGCTTGAGCAACACATTGGTGACAACATGGATCATGATTTGATTACATTAGATGGAAAGTCAGGTTTTCATGCCATGGGGCAGATCAAAGTTACCACTCCAGAAATTCCAATCAAATTGAAGTTTATGAGAATAGGAAGTTGCAGAGAAAGCTAATCGTCAAGAGTGATACTCTGTCAAATATGGAAGGTCTGCAAAACTACGTGCCTCAACGAACGAATGCCCTACTAGACACAAAACCCATTAAGTATGAAGAGCCTCAGCACAAAATACCAGAACGATCAATTCCTACAGATTCATCTGTCATAGACTGGTACCATGGATGGGTAGAAGGAAGAACCGCTCACCCCAACTTCATGGGGTTCATGCATCAGAAATACAACGGACTAGTATTGAAATCTTCTATTGAGTTTCTGCGAATCATCAATGCGACTCCTAATGACATGCAGACAATATACACCACCATCATGAGAGCTATCAAAGGAACATACAAATCCCCAGCAATAATAACCTTTGATTTGCCTCTGTTCATCAAGGCATCTCAAATTGTTAATGATCAGAAGTTAGAAGTTGTTGTGAGACTTGGAGGATTTCACTTCCTAAATAGTTACCTTGGCTGCATTGGCTACATCATGGAAGGCAGTGGTTTGGCAGAAGCCATGCACGTCCTCTATGGACCTAATACAGTCCAGTACATCCTGAAAGGTGCAGCATACTCAAATGCTCTGAGAGCACACTTCTTAACAGATGCAGCGCTGATGAAACACATGATGGGTGAAAGTGACAGCGAAAGTCTGGATGAGAGACTCAAGGACTTGCAGGAAATGTCAAGAACTGCAAAGATGTGGGTTCTGTACCACCAACTTGTAAGAACAGCACAATATTTCATATTGGCAGAAATACTCAATGATTGGCATGGACATCTGAATGCCGTTTCTAGCAAGGAGACTTAATCATGATGATATCTGCAGAGATGGCAAGCCACAATATCAATGTACGCCAAGCAAACGATGATGGTGATACGCTGATTGTTAGGTCTGCAATGGACTTGGTCGCAAGTGTTAAATCCCCAGTTGTTGTTGTCGCCCAGGACACTGATATTTTGATATTGCTCTGCTATCATAGGCCTAACCACTGTACTAATGTGTACTTAAGAGCAGATCTGGGTGGTCTTTACGACATCTCTAGTATACACATCGGAGACAAAGAAGACTTCCTCTTCAAGTATGGCTGGTCTGGAAACGACACTGTTTCGTGTATTCATGGACATACCAAATGTGCTCTCTACAAATGCAGATTTCCTGCCAGTGTCATTACTGCATTCACAAGTCCCACTTCAACCGACTCCATGATTCGAACAGCTGGATTAAAAGCCATGCATATCACATATGGCTGTGGGGATACACCCCTAGAAAAGTCTCGCTACATGAAGTTCAAGAAGCAAGCAGCCAAGGGCAAACTCGATCCTGACCGCCTACCACCAACGGAAGATGCAACAGCTCAACATTCCCTTCGTGTCCATCTTCAAGTTGTGGTATGGAAGCATCTTGACACCTCTATTCTTGATCCCAAAGGAAGAGGATGGGAGATAGATTCCAATAGAAAACTCAGACCCAAAATGATATCTGTTGGTATCGCGCCAGACAACCTTCTGAAAGTAATTTGTTGCAACTGCAAGGAAGGGGAGAGGCAATGTCAAACAATGATATGCAGCTGCATGAAAGCTCGCATGTCGTGTGTATCTGCATGTGGAGTGTACTGTGGGCATTGCGACAATGGAACAGATAGCATAGATGCAGAAGAAGAAATTGGTAGTGATGAAGAGGAAACAGAGTATTATTAATTTGTTGTTGCCGATAGATACTGTAAGTTCTAAGTTGTGAGTAGTATTCTGCAAATTGTTGATTATAAATTCACATATACTTTACATACACAAACAATTTGACACTAATGAACTTTACCTCCTCCTCCCTGCTTATTTTGACCATTAACCTCGTATTTTGGTGGTGAAGAATCCATTTCAGATTTAGTTTGTATCTTAGTATAATTATGTCACTGTTACCAATATGATATTTGATATGATAATTTTAGTGATAAGATGTCTATTTTTAACTTTTGACCTCATTTTCGGAGGTCAGGAATTGGTTCCATGGGTCAGTAATTATTCTATGTCCTCTTCTTTCGTAATCCTGTGCATTTTGACACCAAGATCATCTATATACCATATTTTGTTGCTGAAACACAATTTTATATGATTTAAGCAGAGGTCAATGACCTTTGACCTCTAATAAAAAGGTTTCCCCAACCCCTCCTTACTTTTTTTTCGTAGTTGTCCATACCCATACCTACCCAAATCAGTTGAAATTAGCTTCTTTTAAAAAATTTCACAGATGAACCTTAAGTTAGGGATACTAGGTATCCAAACAATCGCTATAATTATTAAATAGTGAGCCACATATTGGCATATCGATCAATAATGGCACTTGCTATCTCGGGAAGCGCAGTTTCATGGCGTTATTATGGGGGCTGCCACCCTCACACCCCAGCTCATACCTGCCTCCGTTCATCTTTATTTCTTTCGAAGATAGTTCCCGTCTTCCATAGGCGCACCCGACAACTGTAGATTGCCGTCAGTAGGTGTTGATTGGAAGATTGTGTATCCTCCTCCAGTCCAAGCCACTGCTAGAGCCAAGTCATGCCATTTATGAAAGACAAAGCCAGCCACTGCCTGGACCGTTAAACTGGAAACTATAGCATATAATGTGACAGAAATGTGCAAAAGAAAGCCAAGGCAACATAGCCTACCGGTTAAGTCACCTTCAATGTGCGCCATCACAAACAGTTAAACCCGCATGCGCCAAGCAAATATGCCGATGACGTCACTAGCATAAACCGACCGGTGCGTGAAATTCAAATTAGCATGAAAATCGGAAGCAGTTGCGGTAATAACATACATTGCAGGACACATAAGTTTGACATTATTTTTGTTACTAACTGGCTCAATATTGAAACAGAACTATAAGGACACTTCGTGTTAGAAATATGTGTGTGTTTTCCGTTTATTTATCGTCGCTACTGGTTGCCCATATGAGCGACGCCTCCTGAAGAGATTAGTCATTTTAGATTTTGGAGGATAGTGCATGATACAGACAGAGACCCATTCCAGAGTCTCCTCTGGTTCTTTTACGTGCACGGTGTACAGCACCGACACGAGACCTCAATTTAACATCCCATCTGAAAGACTGTTAATTTTATTAGGGTCAGACGGCGGATCGAACCTGCGATCCCTGGATTACCAGTCCAGCGTGTTACCACTGGACTACAGATCCGTCTGTCGTTAGAAATATATATTTAAATACAGCTTTTATACAATAGCGACGCTATCAATATTAAATAAAAATAATTTTGGGACAAACCTTTTTCAATTTTGCTCTACGGTAGTTTATATCAATACATAAAAAGAGGACCTGTAATAACAATAACAACTAATAGACACACATATATGGAATATATACACACTAATCCACCCGGAAAATATCACAGCCACTATCACATATTTCATTTCATATTATTAATACATTAGCTTAGTACTAAATGGTTTCTTACCAGAATCGACTGTAGAATAGTCTTATGAATATTTATTTAATTGATCAGAGGTAGATCTAAAGAAAGATATATACACTAATTCATTCTTACATTGTTGGAGAACAATGTCGATGCATACAGATAGATAGATAGATAGATAGATAGATATTCTTTATTATCCTCCAATTGAAGAGACATTGAACATATATATACAATGTTATACATAAAAATCAAAGTAAATATGTACATGTAATTAAGCAATGGATGATATGTACATGTACAAGTAGTACAACATATAAGATATAATGCATAGTATACAATGTAGAGGTACACACTACCACAATGCAATGCAAGTCCGCAGACCCATGGTCACACAATAATGGTGTTTCTTGCGATGCGGTGCAAGGAATACCAGGACGTCGGCAATATAGTTAGCAGATATTATAGTGACTATTGTCAAGCAGCATTGTTTCAGCGAAAGCGAAACGAAACGATGACTGAAGCACTAAAATATTTAAATAAAATTACACAACATCAGTGCAAGGCCAATGCATTTGCAGATTTGCACAGCATTGGGTCACATTAGGTCAATATGAATCAAACTGTAGTTATTATACTACAGGTGATGAATACCCCCATACAGAGCTATGATTGAGGGGGGTGACACGAGTGTCCAAAGTTGCTGATGTGTTAGTATTTGACCTCGAAATGGTCACCGTCACTCATCTATATAACTGTTACGAGTAGGCATGGTGGCAGGCATCTGCGAAAGGTATTTGAAAATCCAATCAGCAGTTCGTGAGATATTGCGGAGGATCTACGGACCTAACGACAGACCGACTTACAGACGTGACTCCCTTATAGCCCTCTGATACTAAGTATATGGGGGTATAACAAGATGTGACTTTCAATTTCGTCAGTCATATAGACAAGTTACAGTACTCTTGTGCGCGGATTATTAGAAAGGGCGGCAAAACGGGTTTAGTTGGGGTTAATAGTGGATTAGTGATTTGACCTCTCATACGTCATTCTCCCGAACTATCACTCAGACATAATTACATGACGTTACACCACAGTAGATAACACAATAGACTGGACACACATGGGTAACTGTCATAGAAGAGGAAGGAACAGCTACCGTACATATACAGATAAGAGAGCATTGCTTGCAGTACAATAATAATACACACTATAACTTATCTATATAACATATAAATAAGGCATGGGCTACATTATTTTTTATGTTTCATGTAATGTTGCGGGGAAGTCGTGATAGCGCAGTGGATGCGCGTTCGCTTCAGGTGCGAAAGGTCGGGAGTTCGAGCTCCATTGGAGCCGTAAGTGGAGCAACGTACGTATATTATATAGCATGTCCGTGTAAATAACACATATACCCGTAACGTACGTATATTATATAGCATGTCCATGTAAATAACACATATACCCGCAACGTACGTATATTATATAGCATGTCCATGTAAATAACACATATACCCGTAACGTACGTATATTATATAGCATGTCCATGTAAATAACACATATACCCGCAACGTACGTATATTATATAGCATGTCCATGTAAATAACACATATACCCGCAACGTACGTATATTATATAGCATGTCCATGTAAATAACACATATACCCGCAACGTACGTATATATTATATAGCATGTCCATGTAAATAACACATATACCCGCAACGTACGTATATTATATAGCATGTCCATGTAAATAACACATATACCCGCAACGTACGTATATGTCCGAAAGGTCCGGAGTTCGAGCACCGCTGGAGACATTACGATTGTGCCCTTAAATTCCACATTGCTTCTTCTCTCTCCTTCATGGCGATGGATTCCATCAGGAATGAGGTCTCCAGAGTGATTAATATAAGTTGAAATAACTTGTTTCGCAATCGAGCTCAAATAAAAATAAATAAATAAAATTGTATACACTACGATAGGGTAGACCCTGGTAAGAGTCTAAGCAACTGAGATATTTAATATACGAGTAAAAGAAGAGTTTGCGACACTATCTATTTCAAATTAATATCTTTTTTTCTCACATTCCAAAACTATTGAGTTACTCAATACATGTATTAGATAGTAATTGTGTTGCCTGATGTAACGGTATGTTCTGGAAACGATTCGTAGGAAAGAGGTAACCATACAAGCAGGTTGCTTTCTACTTAATCCTACATGTATGTACATATAACCATACACGCAGGTTGCTTTCTCCTCAATCCTACACGTATGTACATATAACCATGCAAGCAGGTTGCTTTCTCCTCAATCCTACATGTATGTACATATAACCATACAAGCAGGTTACTTTCTCCTCAATCCTACATGTATGTACATATAACCATGCAAGCAGGTGGATTTCTCCTCAATCCTACATGTATGTACATATAACCATGCAAGCAGGTTGCTTTCTCCTCAATCCTACATGTATGTACATATAACCATGCAAGCAGGTTGCTTTCTCCTCAATCCTACATGTATATACATATAACCATACAAGCAGGTTGCTTTCTCCTCAATCCTACATGTATGTACATATAACCATACAAGCAGGTTGCTTTCTCCTCAATCCTACACGTATGTACATATAACCATGCAAGCAGGTTGCTTTCTCCTAAATCCTACACGTATGTACATATAACCATACAAGCAGGTTGCTTTCTCCTCAATCCTACATGTATGTACATATAACCATACAAGCAGGTTGCTTTCTCCTCAATCCTACATGTATGTACATATAACCATGCAAGCAGGTTGCTTTCTCCTCAATCCTACATGTATGTACATATAACCATACAAGCAGGTTGATTTCTCCTCAATCCTACATGTATGTACATATAACCATACAAGCAGGTTGCTTTCTCCTCAATCCTACATGTATGTACATATAACCATGCAAGCAGGTTGCTTTCTCCTCAATCCTACATGTATGTACATATAACCATACAAGCAGGTTGCTTTCTCCTCAATCCTACATGTATGTACATATAACCATACAAGCAGGTTGCTTTCTCCTCAATCCTACATGTATGTACATATAACCATACAAGCAGGTTGCTTTCTCCTCAATCCTACATGTATGTACATATAACCATACAAGCAGGTTGCTTTCTCCTCAATCCTACATGTATGTACATATAACCATACAAGCAGGTTGCTTTCTCCTCAATCCTACATGTATGTACATATAACCATACAAGCAGGTTGCTTTCTCCTCAATCCTACATGTATGTACATATAACCATACAAGCAGGTTGATTTCTCCTCAATCCTACATGTATGTACATATAACCATACAAGCAGGTTGCTTTCTCCTCAATCCTACATGTATGTACATATAACCATACAAGCAGGTTGCTTTCTCCTCAATCCTACATGTATGTACATATAACCATACAAGCAGGTTGCTTTCTCCTCAATCCTACACGTATGTACATATAACCATGCAAGCAGGTTGCTTTCTCCTCAATCCTACATGTATGTACATATAACCATACAAGCAGGTTGCTTTCTCCTCAATCCTACATGTATGTACATATAACCATACAAGCAGGTTGCTTTCTCCTCAATCCTACATATATGTACATATAACCATACAAGCAGGTTGCTTTCTCCTCAATCCTACATGTATGTACATATAACCATACAAGCAGGTTGCTTTCTCCTCAATCCTACACGTATGTACATATAACCATGCAAGCAGGTTGCTTTCTCCTCAATCCTACATGTATGTACATATAACCATACAAGCAGGTTGCTTTCTCCTCAATCCTACATGTATGTACACATTATTTATACTTGACTATGATTATTCAAAGAAATAAATATTGTTTAAACTAATGCTTTATTGGAATAACGTCTCAAAGGAATATTCATTTGAATTAATAACATATTATTGTGTAGGAATTGCGCCTTGTCCCTGGTTCTTAATGTTATTGGTACGCAGTTATTTCCGGGAAGCGGATGTTGAGTATTACCCCGGATTGTGGACAGGATGTAATTCCATTTCCGGGAGATGTAGATGTCTTAGTTTCTCGAGAATAGGTGCGATTTCAAACGCTGTATACAAGTTACTTCCCTTGTAGCATGACGCTATATACAAGTTACTTTCCTTGTAGCATGACGCTGTATACAAGTTACATTCCTTGTAGCATGACGTTGTATACAAGTTACTTCCCTTATAGCATGATACTGTATACAAGTTACTTCCCTTATAGCATGGCGTTGTATACAAGTTACTTCCCTTGTAGCATGATACTGTATACAAGTTACTTCCCCTTGTAGCATGATACTGTATACAAGTTACTTCCCTTGTAGCATGATACTATATACAAGTTACTTCCCTTGTAGCATGATACTGTATACAAGTTACTTCCCTTATAGCATGATACTGTATATAAGTTACTTCCCTTGTAGCATGACGCTGTATACAAGTTACTTCCCTTATAGCATGACACTGTATAGAAGTTACTTCCCTTGTAGCATGACGTTGTATACAAGTTACTTCCCATATAGCATGATACTGTATACAAGTTACTTCCCTTATAGCATGACGTTGTATACAAGTTACTTCCCTTGTAGCATGATACTGTATACAAGTTACTTCCCCTTGTAGCATGATACTGTATACAAGTTACTTCCCCTTGTAGCATGATACTGTATACAAGTTACTTCCCCTTGTAGCATGATACTGTATACAAGTTACTTCCCTTGTAGCATGATACTGTATATAAGTTACTTCCCTTGTAGCATGACGCTGTATACAAGTTACTTCCCTTATAGCATGACACTGTATAGAAGTTACTTCCCTTGTAGCATGACGTTGTATACAAGTTACTTCCCTTGTAGCATGACGCTGTATACAAGTTACTTCCCGTCTAGCATGATAATTTATACAAGTTACTTCCCTTGTAGCATGATAATGTATACAAATTACTTCCCTTGTAGCATGACGTTGTATACAAGTTACTTCCCTTATAGCATGGCTACTGTATATAAGTTACTTCCCTTGTAGCATGATACTGTATACACGTTGCTTCCCTTGTAGCATGACGCTGTATACAAGTTACTTCCATTGTAGCATGACGCTGTATACAAGTTACCTCCCTTGTAGCATGCTACTGTATACAAGTTACAGACGCCGTATACAAGTTACATCCCATGTAGCATCACGCCTTATACAAGTTTATGCATAGACATAGACTTGTATTGACATGTGAACCGCTGACTATATATTTCGATTGACATAGTCTGAGTTTGAGAGAAACATCATTCGCCTGGTTATCTTTCTATCATGGTTTTATTATGTCTATGCACCCACATCAACGTACTGACGTAGGATATAGCAGATGAACGACACTTGCAACGGCGTCATATCGGCGTCACATCGGCGTCACAACGGCGTCACACCGTATCCAGGGAATTAATTGTGGAGCAAAATAATGTTTTGTGATATTTGTTTTGTTTGATTGTTTTTGCCATTAAAATGGAACCGACGACTTAGCTGCTATTGACGGAACATCCTCGGGCACCTCGGTACAACCATCGACCATACGCATGCCAGCTGGATAACTTCCTCATTTGAAATAATCCGACACCCCTAGTGGCATTCAAACGTACAACGATGACGGGCAAGTGATTTGAAGGCAACGTCCGTAACCACGCGGCCACGGCACCGATACAACGTCCGTAAGCACTCGGCCACGGCACCGAGACAACGTCCGTAAGTACTCGGCCACGGCACCGAGACAACGTCCGTAAGCACCCGGCCACGGCACCGATACAACCTCCGTAAGTACTCGGCCACGGCACCGAGACAACGTCCGTAAGCACTCGGCCACGGCACCAAGACAACGTCCGTAAGCACTCGGCCACGGCACCGAGACAACGTCCGTAAGCACTCGGCCACGGCACCGAGACAACGTCCGTAAGCACTCGGCCACGGCACCGAGACAACGCCCGTAAGCACTCGGCCACGGCACCGAGACAACGTCCGTAAGCACTCGGCCACGGCACCGAGACAACGTCCGTAAGCACTCGGCCACGGCACCGAGACAACGTCCGTAAGCACTCGGCCACAGCACCGAGACAACGTCCGTAAGCACTCGGCCACGGCACCGAGACAACGTCCGTAAGCACTCGGCCACGGCACCGAGACAACGTCCGTAAGCACTCGGCCACGGCACCGAGACAACGTCCGTAAGTACTCGGCCACGGCACCGAGACAACGTCCGTAAGCACTCGGCCACGGCACCGAGACAACGTCCGTAAGTACTCGGCCACGGCACCGAGACAACGTCCGTAAGCACTCGGCCACAGCACCGAGACAACGTCCGTAAGTACTCGGCCACTGCACCGAGGCCTCTCGTTTGATGATATACATGTAAGCACTCGGCCACGGCACTGAGGCCTCTCGTTTGGTGATATACATGTAAGCACGCGGCCACGGCACCGAGGCCTCTCGTTTGGTGATATACATGTAAGCACGCGGCCACGGCACCGAGACCTCTCGTTTGGTGATATACATGTGCACGCGGCCACGGCACCGAGGCCTCTCGCTTGATGATATACATGTAAGCACTCGGCCACGGCACCGATGCCTCTCGTTTGATGATATACATGTAAGCACGCGGCCATGGCACTGATGCCTCTTGTTTGGTGATATACATGTAAGCACGCGGCCATGGCACTGATACCTCTTGTTTGGTGATATACATGTAAGCACTCGGCCACGGCACCGAGGCCTCTCGTTTGGTGATATACATGTAAGCACGCGGCAATGACACTGAGGCCTCTCGTTTGGTGATATACATGTAAGCACTCGGCCACGGCACCGAGGCCTCTCGTTTGATGATATACATGTAAGCACGCGGCAATGACACTGAGGCCTCTCGTTTGTTGATATACATGTAAGCACGCGGCCACGGCACCGAGGCCTCTCGTTTGCTGATATACATGTAAGCACTCGGCCACGACACCGAGGCCTCTCGTTTGGTGATATACATGTAAGCACTCGGCCACGGCACCGAGGCCTCTCGTTTGGTGATATACATGTAAGCACGCGGCCACGGCACCGAGGCCTCTCGTTTGGTGATATAGATGTAAGCACGCGGCCACGGCACCGAGGCCTCTCGTTTGATGATATGCATGTAAGCACGCGGCACTGACACTGAGGCCTCTCGTTTGATGATATACATGTAAGCACTCGGCCATGGCACCGAGGCCTCTCGTTTGGTGATATACATGTAAGCACGCGGCCACGGCACCGAGGCCTCTCGTTTGGTGATATACATGTAAGCACGCGGCCACGGCACCGAGGCCTCTCGTTTGGTGATATACATGTAAGCACGCGGCCACGGCACCGAGGCCTCTCGTTTGGTGATATACATGTAAGCACGCGGCCACGGCACCGAGGCCTCTCGTTTGGTGATGTACATGTAAGCACGCGGCCACGGCACCGAGGCCTCTCGTTTGGTGATATACATGTAAGCACGCGGCCACGGCACCGAGGACTCTCGTTTTGGTGATATAAATGCTCACAATGTGGATACATAATGCAAGTAAAACAATACATTCATGTAGTGATATATTCTTCATGTAACTTATAAGTCGTGATCTGAAGCTTACATAGTATGTGCAACGTCAGTCGGAAAGTCAGTTATAGTTTATAGCTAGAGTATAATTATAAACAAGCACAAACAGGCCCGTAGCTGCCTCATTTAAAATGTCCATAGCAAAAAAGAATAAATGAAATGCTAACATATCCCTTTGCTCTATAAAATGTTTATTGCTAGAGAGCTGAAAGGTCAGTACATAATTATACGTCTAAACTCATTAAATCAGAAAACGCAGGGACTTTTAATGGGCAACATAGCCCCCGGGCCTCCTAGATTGCCTCGGTTGAAATTTCCCCTGGCTACGGTACTACATATCCTTATGGTATGCACAGTTTGTCTATATTTTCTTCTTATTACCAGCAGTAGTACGCTTGTTTTGCAGGGCACCAATGTATCCTTCTTTAAGTTTCGAAATAATGAAATCCACGACATGATTCCAAGCAATAGAGACGCCCACCGTGTATTTTGAGCCAAGTTCATTCTCCAAGACGTGCAGTATTGCTCTAATGAAAATATCAAAATAGTCCACATCGAAGTCCTTGTAATGCACATGTTGCTTTCCGAGACGCAGCAGTAATGGGGCCATGGCGCTATTAATGTCGTCAATATTGTCAACTGCTGCGCCGATCGCCTGAATGAAGCGGAAGGCGTGGCCGCGGAACTGCGTGTCACGTAACAGTGCATCACCCGTGATGTCACGAAAAGGAAACAGCTTCTTCACGGTTGGTTCAATGGTGAATATTTGCAGGAATACCTTTGTGCCTACACTTGGCATGTCTTTGGAAACAAGTCTCCATGTTTTACTTATAACCCGTTTCTCAGTCTCGTCTAAAATCAGAGTATTCTCTCCACCTACGAGTAATTCATTTTCCTCATCTGCTTGTGGTTTACAGACAACAGACGCCGAACATCCCATGGCCGTATCACGCATTTGTCATTACGACTAAAATAACAACTACATCCACCGAACTACTTTCTTGGTATAATTCCAATATTAGAAACAAACATAAATCTCTTATTAATTATTCCAGCTTCTTGACAGGACGCAATATGAACAGTCCTCCAGTGCGTGCTATGTATAAACAGAAATGTCGCTTTCTCAACAAACTTGTAGACCTATAAACAGACTGTAACTAATGCCGGTACATGATTGGTGGCATACACTGTGCTGCTATGTCACATTACACAATGCTTGATCCACAATGTCAGCATGACCCATTATTCTCTAGTATTTAACTGTTAAAGGAAAACTACGACAGCATAAACTTTCTCCGACGGTTCCGGAACACCAATAATGCATTATACGAGAACATTAGCCAATCAGTGGAGTAATTGAGTCTTCTATTCATATATAGCGTCTAAGCCCTCAATATTTGTAAAGTCCATCAGTTAGAGTGTTGACTAATGGTGGGAGTATATGGTACGTGACATGAATATGTGGTTCCGCGACTAATGGTGGGAGTATATGGTACGTGACATGAATCTGTGGTTCCGTGTTTAACATTCTCATGGCTACGTTTAGGGGTGAGTGCGGGCTTCATAGATACCTTACAATTAACTACTATGACACTAATTCCCACACATAGCTCGGACTTAGTTTAGTGTTGCACCCAATTGGGTTAATTTGATTTGATAATATTTGATTGCTCTATATACATGTATATAACAATCACAATAGTTGTACAAATAGAAATGTATGTTCGACTCCCACTGGGGTTCACGTGAGGAAGTGTTCCCGCTGGTTTGTAGAAGGTCGGTTGTTCTACCGGATGCCAGTATGTTATGTGCCTGATATACATTGTACTGCTCGTAGGGGAACCTGATATACATTGTACTGCTCGTAGGGGAACCTGATATACATTGTACTGCTCGTAGGGGAAGCCTGATATACATTGTACTGCTCGTAGGGCAAGCCTGGTATACATTGTACTGCTCGTAGGGGAGGCCTGGTATACATTGTACTGCTCGTAGGGCAAGCCTGGTATACATTGTACTGCTCGTAGGGGAGGCCTGGTATACATTGTACTGCTCGTAGGGGAACCTGATATACATTGTACTGCTCGTAGGGGAACCTGATATACATTGTACTGCTCGTAGGGGAAGCCTGATATACATTGTACTGCTCGTAGGGCAAGCCTGGTATACATTGTACTGCTCGTAGGGGAGGCCTGGTATACATTGTACTGCTCGTAGGGCAAGCCTGGTATACATTGTACTGCTCGTAGGGGAGGCCTGGTATACATTGTACTGCTCGTAGGGGAAGCCTGGTATACATTGTACTGCTCGTAGGGGAGGCCTGGTATACATTGTACTGCTCGTAGGGGAGGCCTGGTATACATTGTACTGCTCGTAGGGGAGGCCTGGTATACATTGTACTGCTCGTAGGGCAAGCCTGATATACATTGTACTGCTCGTAGGGCAAGCCTGATATACATTGTACTGCTCGTAGGGCAAGCCTGATATACATTGTACTGCCCGTAGGGGAACCTGATATACATTGTACTGCCCGTAGGGGAACCTGATATACATTGTACTGCCCGTAGGGGAACCTGATATACATTGTACTGCTCGTAGGGGAACCTGATATACATTGTACTGCCCGTAGGGGAGGCCTGATATACATTGTACTGCTCGGAGGGGAGGCCTGATATACATTGTACTGCTCGTAGGGGAAGCCTAATATACATTGTACTGCTCGTAGGGGAACCTGATATACATTGTACTGCTCGTAGGGGAACCTGATATACATTGTACTGCCCGTAGGGGAGGCCTGATATACATTGTACTGCTCGGAGGGGAGGCCTGATATACATTGTACTGCTCGTAGGGCAAGCCTGATATACATTGTACTGCTCGTAGGGCAAGCCTGATATACATTGTACTGCTCGGAGGGGAACCTGATTTACATTGTACTGCCCGTAGGGGAACCTGATATACATTGTACTGCTCGTAGGGGAGGCCTGGTATACATTGTACTGCTCGTAGGGGAGGCCTGGTATACATTGTACTGCTCGTAGAGGAACCTGATATACATTGTACTGCTCGTAGGGGAGGCCTGGTATACATTGTACTGCTCGTAGGGGAAGCCGGCGTTTTCCAACACCAATAACAAATGGATAGTTGCTATATGACATAAGCTTTATAACCAAAAACAAACGTACAAAACAATACAATTGATATGCAAGTGATCGAATACATCATAGTTTGACACTATATTATGCAAATGATCGAATAATGAACTTGACAATATAGCAGTTAGCAAAGGGATATAACTTCTACTTAATGAATTTGACAATATAGCAGTTCATAAAGGGAGATAACTTCTACTTAATGAACTTGACAATATAGCAGTTCATAAAGGGAGATAACTTCTACTTAATGGACTTGACAATATAGCAGTTCATAAAGGGATATAACTTCTACTTAATGAACTTGACAATATAGCAGTTCATAAAGGGAGATAACTTCTACTTAAGATGTGCCAGATGTTGATCCACAACTGGAATATTTATTAAATACAGTAAAAGTAGTAGACGTTGTTATTAACGATGTTTTGAAACTTGAGAACATTCATGGCTAATTAGTTGATACAAATTCATTCTGGCTCGATTGCGAAACAAGTATTAACAACAGTTAATTAATTGCTCTCGAGACCCTGATTGCATCCAAGTGTCTTGCTTAAGGACAACACCACTTTGGTTCTAACGGAGTTCGAACTGCCAACCTCTCGGCTACAAGGTGTATACTGTATCCATTAAGGACAACACCACCGTGGTTTTAACGGAGTCGAACTGCCAACCTCTCGGCTACAAGGTGGATACTGTATCCATTAAGAACAACACCACCTTGGTTTTAACGGAGTTCGAACTGCCAACCTCTCGGCTACAAGGTATATACTGTATCCATTAAGGACAACACCACCGTACAAGTTATTGATGGCTGTCCGATTTCTTGCTTACAGTACAAGTTATTGATGGCTGTCCGATTTCTTGCGTACAGTACAAGTTATTGATGGATGTCCGATTATATGCTAACAGTACAAGTTATTGACGGCTGTCCGATTATATGCTAACAGTAAAAGTTATTGATGGATGTCCGATTATATGCTTACAGTACAAGTTATTGACGGCTGTCCGATTATATGCTTACAGTACAAGTTATTGACGGCTGTCCGATTATATGCTAACAGTACAAGTTATTGACGGCTGTCCGATTATATGCTAACAGTACAAGTTATTGATGGCTGTCCGATTATATGCTTACAGTACAAGTTATTGACGGCTGTCCGATTAT
This sequence comes from Archivesica marissinica, assembly GCA_014843695.1. Taxonomy (NCBI): domain Eukaryota; kingdom Metazoa; phylum Mollusca; class Bivalvia; order Venerida; family Vesicomyidae; genus Archivesica; species Archivesica marissinica. Next base: position 96,209,921 of record CM026387.1, on the reverse strand, counting down.
ATGCTTACAGTACAAGTTATTGATGGATGTCCGATTATATGCTTACATTACAAGTTATTGATGGATGTCCGATTATATGCTTACAGTACAAGTTATTGATGGCTGTCCGATTATATGCTAACAGTACACGTTATTGATGGATGTCCGATTATATGCTTACAGTACAAGTTATTGATGGATGTCCGATTACTTGCGTACAGTATAAGTTATTGATGGATGTCCGATTATATGCATACAGTACAAGTTATTGATGGATGTCCGATTATATGCTTACAGTACAAGTTATTGATGGATGTCCGATTACTTGCGTACAGTACAAGTTATTGATGGCTGTCCGATTATATGCGTACAGTACAAGTTATTGATGGCTATCCGATTATATGCATACAGTAGGCCTACAAGTTATTCATGGATGTCCGATTATATGCATACAGTACAAGTTATTGATGGCTATCCGATTATATGCATACAGTAGGCCTACAAGTTATTGATGGATGTCCGATTATATGCTTACAGTACAAGTTATTGATGGCTATCCGATTACTTGCGTACAGTACAAGTTATTGATGGCTATCCGATTACTTGCGTACAGTACAAGTTATTGATGGATGTCCGATTACTTGCGTACAGTACAAGTTATTGATGGCTATCCGATTATATGCATACAGTACAAGTTATTGATGGATGTCCGATTATATGCTAACAGTACAAGTTATTGATGGATGTCCGATTATATGCTTACAGTACAAGTTATTGATGGATATCCGATTATATGCTAACAGTACAAGTTATTGATGGATGTCCGATTATATGCTTACAGTACAAGTTATTGATGGATGTCCGATTATATGCTAACAGTACAAGTTATTGATGGATGTCCGATTATATGCTTACAGTACAAGTTATTGATGGATGTCCGATAATATGCGTACAGTACAAGTTATTGACGGCTGTCCGATTATATGCTAACAGTACAAGTTATTGATGGATGTCCGATTATATGCTTACAGTACAAGTTATTGATGGCTGTCCGATTATATGCGTACAGTACAAGTTATTGATAGATGTCCGATTATATGCTTACAGTACAAGTTATTGATGGATGTCCGATTATATGCTTACAGTACAAGTTATTGATGGCTGTCCGATTATATGCGTACAGTACAAGTTATTGATGGCTGTCCGATTATATGCTTACAGTATAAGTTATTGATGGATGTCCGATTCTATGCTAACATTACAAGTTATTGACGGCTGTCCGATTATATGCTTACAATACAAGTTATGGGTGACGGCTGTCCGATTATATGCTAACAGTACAAGTTATTGATGGCTGTCCGATTATATGCATACAGTACAAGTTATTGATGGATGTCCGATTATATGCTTACAGTACAAGTTATTGATGGATGTCCGATTATATGCTTACAGTACAAGTTATTGATGGATGTCCGATTATATGCATACAGTACAAGTTATTGATGGATGTCCGATTATATGCTAAAAGTACAAGTTATTGATGGCTGTCCGATTATATGCTAACAGTACAAGTTATTGATGGCTGTCCGATTATAAGCATACAGTACAAGTTATTGATGGCTATCCGATTATATGCTTACAGTACAAGTTATTTATGGCTATCCGATTATATGCTTACTGTACAAGTTATTGATGGCTGTCCGATTATATGCTAACAGTACAAGTTATTGACGGCTGTCCGATTATATGCTAACAGTACAAGTTATTGACGGCTGTCCGATTATATGCTAACAGTACAAGTTATTGATGGCTGTCCGATTATATGCTAACAGTACAAGTTATTGATGGATGTCCGATTATATGCTTACAGTACAAGTTATTGATGGCTGTCCGATTATATGCTAACAATACAAGTTATTGATGGCTGTCCGATTATATGCTAACAGTACAAGTTATTGATGGCTATCCGATTATATGCTAACAGTACAAGTTATTGACGGCTGTCCGATTATATGCTAACAGTACACGTTATTGATGGATGTCCGATTATATGCTTACAGTACAAGTTATTGACGGCTGTCCGATTATATGCTAACAGTACAAGTTATTGACGGCTGTCCGATTATATGCTAACAGTACAAATTATTGATGGATGTCCGATTATATGCTTACAGTAAAAGTTATTGACGGCTATCCGATTATATGCGTACAGTACAAGTTATTGATGGATGTCCGATTATATGCTTACATTACAAGTTATTGATGGATGTCCGATTATATGCTTACAGTACAAGTTATTGATGGATGTCCGATTATATGCTTACAGTACAAGTTATTGATGGATGTCCGATTACTTGCGTACAGTACAAGTTATTGATGGATGTCCGATTACTTGCGTACAGTACAAGTTATTGATGGATGTCCGATTATATGCTTACAGTACAAGTTATTGATGGATGTCCGATTATATGCTTACAATACAAGTTATTGATGGATGTCCAAGTTATTGATGGCTGTCCGATTATATGCGTACAGTACAAGTTATTGATGGATGTCCGATTATATGCTAACATTACAAGTTATTGATGGATGTCCGATTATATGCTTACAGTACAAGTTATTGATGGATGTCCGATTATATGCTTACAGTACAAGTTATTGATGGATGTCCGAGTATATGCTTACAGTACAAGTTATTGATGGATGTCCGATTATATGCTTACAGTACAAGTTATTGATGGATGTCCGATTATATGCTTATAGTACAAGTTATTGATGGATGTCCGATTATATGCTTACAGTACAAGTTATTGATGGATGTCCGATTATATGCTAACAGTACAAGTTATTGATGGATGTCCGATTATATGCTAACAGTACAAGTTATTGATGGCTGTCCGATTATATGCTTACAATACAAGTTATTGACGGCTGTCCGATTATATGCTTACAGTAGGCCTACAATTTATTGATGGCTGTCCGATTATATTTGTACAGTACAAGTTATTGACGGCTGTCCGATTATATGCTTACAGTACAAGTTATTGACGGCTGTCCGATTATATGCGTACAGTACAAGTTATTGATGGATGTCCGATTATATGCTTACAGTACAAGTTATTGATGGATGTCCGATTATATGCTTACAGTACAAGTTATTGACGGCTGTCCGATTATATGCATACAGTAGGCCTACAAGTTAATGACGGCTGTCCGATTATATGCTTACAGTACAAGTTATTGATGGATGTCCGATTATATGCTTATAGTACAAGTTAATGACGGCTGTCCGATTATATGCTTATAGTACAAGTTAATGACGGCTGTCCGATTATATGCTTATAGTACAAGTTAATGACGGCTGTCCGATTATTGGAATGATTAGGAGAATCACATTTCGCACTCCGGTTCCACATTTCGCACTCCTGGTTCCACATTTCGCACTCCGGGTTCCATCGTTGGGCCGGGTAGCAGGTGACATGTAACTGAATTATATCGGACAAACCTATTTTCTCCGGATACTTCAGTTATCCGCCGCCACACCCACACACACGACTGGCCACATATATGCTTTCATCTGCGCTAATAACAGTGGCTAATATAATACTATAAGTTATTAATTAGCTATGGCTTCTAAAATGTACTAGATATTGACCCAAAGTAAATATTTTGAAAATAAACAGAAAACATCATGGTCACAACGCTTCATTTTGTTTAATTAAATATTGGCCCGGGTTCGAGCCCTTTTCAGGCCGTATCTGTTAATGTGCAAATGGTGGCAGTTTCTTACGGAGGTTGGTGCACCAAGTACTGGTTCACCAGACGTCCCATTTCATGTTCACTAGACGTCCAATTTCTTGTTCACCAGACGTCTCATTTCCTGTTCAGCAGACTCGTCCCATTTCCTGTTCATCCGACATCCTATTTCCGGTTCAGCAAACGTCCCCATTTCCTGTCCGCCAGAAGTCCCATTTCCGCCGCCTGTTCTTGTGTTTTATGTGTATTTATCGACGGTTGTTCATATGAGCGACGCCGTCTAGATTTTGGAGGATAGAGCACTGATACAGACAGTGATCCATTCCAGAGTCTCCTCTCGTTCTTTTAAGTGCACGGTGTAAAGCACCGACACGATACATCGGTTTAAGGAATATGAAACTTAATCCATCAAAAATGATATACGGGAATGGAACCTGCAGCCCTTGGATTGCTGTCTGTTATGGATAGTTCCTATATATTCTTGTTGATTAGTTCCTTTTATTTTTTATCAAATCTTCACGTATAGTCTTTGTACTGCGGCATCAGTGGCCATTTTTAAAATTCATATAACTATATGTTTCTATAAAAGTGCGTCATGATGGAGATTCTAGAATGTAGTATTCTGGTACTATAGACACGTGCTCCCAAGTGCGTCATGATGGAGATTCTAGAATGTAGTATTCTGGTACTATAGACACGTGCTCCCAAGTGCGTCATGATGGAGATTCTAGAATGTAGTATTCTGGTACTAGACACGTGCTCCCAAGTGCGTCATGATGGAGATTCTAGAATGTAGTATTCTGGTACTAGACACGTGCTCCCAAGTGCGTCATGATGGAGATTTTAGAATGTAGTATTCTGGTACTAGACACGTGCTCCCAAGTGCGTCATGATGGAGATTCTAGAATGTAGTATTCTGGTACTAGACACGTGCTCCCAAGTGCGTCATGATGGAGATTCTAGAATGTAGTATTCTGGTACTAGACACGTGCTCCCAAGTGCGTCACTTTTATTACATGTTATACTATTCTTATTTACTCATTAGCATCTGTTTCTGTTGTGACATCGAAGTGGAATTAACCGATAAAGGAGTTGAAGGTATTAACGAGCCCATTCCATATTAACAAATCGATGAACGGATTCTACTTAGAGATTGACCGCACACATAAATGAAAGCCAGGCATTAAGTTGCAAGGACATATATAGAGCACTCATTCTCTTGTTATTTTACCGTATAGCATGGCAATTAAAAGTAATTTACGATTCATTAACACAAATGTGTTGAAATCCACTACAGCATCCGTAACATCCATCAGTGTAATTATCACAGAAGCTTTACATGTTATCTATAAGGCACGAACACACACGTGTGTGTGTGTGTGTGTGTGCGTGCGTGCGTGCGTGCGTGCGTGCGTGTGTGTGTGTGTGTGCACGCGTGCGTATACGTGTACGTGTGCGTGTGCGTGCGTGTGCGTGCGTGTGCGTGTGTGTATGGTCTTAGTAGAATGGAGGAGGAAGGGGAGTTTTCAAAAAATATTGTTGTTTTGCATTTTCATGACAGACAGTGTATAGTGTTTGTGTTTTTTGAGAAAGTATGTGACTTCAGACTAGTTGATGTGTAGAAAAGATATGGTATAATAATGCAGGCCATTGCAAATTGAAGGTTGGTATACCGTATTATTTGGCGGAGGATTACAGTGCGTAATTCACGTAATTCACAGTTAGCACTGGCAATGCCGAACTTTACATTTATTATATTATTGCTGTTTTTCAGTTTGATTTGAATACCTCTTCACAGTGGATGTGGTATCAGAAGACATGGTAGATAGGAAATATACAGACTGTATGTTATTGCATTTTACTATGTAAAAGTAAAAGTAAAGTGTTTGTTTATTATAGTGTCACCCCTATTTAAAGGGCCAGCCATTTCTGACTTATGCGACACCTCTTTTTATGAATATCAGTACTTCCCGAATCCTATTGTTGTATGCCTGGCGCCAGGCTGGTAGGCAATCGGTGACAATTATTTAACTACCTGGTGGCTCACCAACCGGCCATATCAGAACTAACCACTGACGAGGTTCGAACCTATATGTATTTAATTATTTGTTGTTTTACAACCTATAACTTCTAAGCTACAGCGACGGGCAATGAAATGTGATACTGCTATATATCTATGAATGGTGATACTGCTATATATCTATGAATGGTGATACTGCTATATATCTATGAATGGTGATACTGCTATATATCTATGAATGGTGATGTTGCTATATATCTATGAATGTTGATACTGCTATATATCTATGAATGGTGATACTGCTATATATCTATGAATGGTGATGTTGCTATATATCTATGAATGGTGATGTTGCTATATATCTATGAATGGTGATGTTGCTATATATCTATGAATGGTGATGTTGCTATATATCTATGAATGGTGATACTGCTATATATCTATGAATGGTGATGTTGCTATATATCTATGAATGGTGATACTGCTATATATCTATGAATGGTGATACTGCTATATATCTATGAATGGTGATGTTGCTATATATCTATGAATGGTGATGTTGCTATATATCTATGAATGGTGATACTGCTATATATCTATGAATGGTGATACTGCTATATCTATGAATGTGATTGCTAGTTGCTATATATCTAGAATGGGATTGCTATATATCTATGAATGGTGATTGCTATATATCTATGAATGGTGATGTTGCTATATATCTATGAATGGTGATGTTGCTATATATCTATGAATGGTGATACTGCTATATATCTATGAATGGTGATGTTGCTATATATCTATGAATGGTGATGTTGCTATATATCTATGAATGGTGATGTTGCTATATATCTATGAATGGTGATACTGCTATATATCTATGAATGGTGATACTGCTATATATCTATGAATGGTGATACTGCTATATATCTATGAATGGTGATACTGCTATATATCTATGAATGGTGATACTGCTATATATCTATGAATGGTGATACTGCTATATATCTATGAATGGTGATGTTGCTATATATCTATGAATGGTGATACTGCTATATATCTATGAATGGTGATGTTGCTATATATCTATGAATGGTGATACTGCTATATATCTATGAATGGTGATGTTGCTATATATCTATGAATGGTGATACTGCTATATATCTATGAATGGTGATGTTGCTATATATCTATGAATGGTGATACTGCTATATATCTATGAATAGTGATGTTGCTATATATCTAAGAATGGTGATACTGCTATATATCTATGAATGGTGATGTTGCTATATATCTATGAATGGTGATACTGCTATATATCTATGAATGGTGATACTTGCTATATATCTATGAATGGTGATACTGCTATATATCTATGAATGGTGATGTTGCTATATATCTATGAATGGTGGTTGCTATATATCTATGAATGGTGATGTTGCTATATATCTATGAATGGTGATACTGCTATATATCTATGAATGGTGATGTTGCTATATATCTATGAATGGTGATGTTGCTATATATCTATGAATGGTGATGTTGCTATATATCTATGAATGGTGATACTGCTATATATCTATGAATGGTGATGTGCTATATATCTATGAATGGTGATGTTGCTATATATCTATGAATGGTGATGTTGCTATATATCTATGAATGGTGATGTTGCTATATATCTATGAATGGTGATGTTGCTATATATCTATGAATGGTGATGTTGCTATATATCTATGAATGGTGATGTTGCTATATATCTATGAATGGTGATACTACTATATATCTATGAATGGTGATGTTGCTATATATCTATGAATGGTGATGTTGCTATATATCTATGAATGGTGATGTTGCTATATATATATGCATGGTGATACTGCTATATATCTATGAATGGTGATGTTGCTATATATATATGAATGGTGATGTTGCTATATATCTATGAATGGTGATACTGCTATATATCTATGAATGGTGATACTGCTATATATCTATGAATGGTGATACTGCTATATATCTATGAATGGTGATACTGCTATATATCTATGAATGGTGATACTGCTATATATCTATGAATGGTGATGTTGATGGTGATGTTGCTATATATCTATGAATGGTGATACTGCTATATATCTATGAATGGTGATACTGCTATATATCTATGAATGGTGATGTTGCTATATATCTATGATTGGTGATACTGCTATATATCTATGAATGGTGATACTGCTATATATCTATGAATGGTGATGTTGCTATATATCTATGAATGGTGATACTGCTATATATCTATGAATGGTGATACTGCTATATATCTATGAATGGTGATGTTGCTATATATCTATGAATGGTGATACTGCTATATATCTATGAATGGTGATACTGCTATATATCTATGAATGGTGATGTTGCTATATATCTATGAATGGTGATGTTGCTATATATCTATGAATGGTGATACTGCTATATATCTATGAATGGTGATACTGCTATATATCTATGAATGGTGATGTTGCTATATATCTATGAATGGTGATACTGCTATATATCTATGAATGGTGATACTGCTATATATCTATGAATGGTGATACTGCTATATATCTATGAATGGTGATACTGCTATATATCTATGAATGGTGATGTTGCTATATATCTATGAATGGTGATGTTGCTATATATCTATGAATGGTGATACTGCTATATATCTATGAATGGTGATACTGCTATATATCTATGATTGGTGATACTGCTATATATCTATGAATGGTGATACTGCTATATATCTATGAATGGTGATGTTGCTATATATCTATGAATGGTGATACTGCTATATATCTATGAATGGTGATACTGCTATATATCTATGAATGGTGATACTGCTATATATCTATGAATGGTGATACTGCTATATATCTATGAATGGTGATGTTGCTATATATCTATGAATGGTGATGTTGCTATATATCTATGAATGGTGATGTTGCTATATATCTATGAATGGTGATGTTGCTATATATCTATGAATGGTGATACTGCTATATATCTATGAATGGTGATACTGCTATATATCTATGAATGGTGATGTTGCTATATATCTATGAATGGTGATACTGCTATATATCTATGAATGGTGATGTTGCTATATATCTATGAATGGTGATACTGCTATATATCTATGAATGGTGATGCTGCTATATATCTATGAATGGTGATACTGCTATATATCTATGAATGGTGATGTTGCTATATATCTATGAATGGTGATGTTGCTATATATCTATGAATGGTGATACTGCTATATATCTATGAATGGTGATGTTGCTATATATCTATGAATGGTGATACTGCTATATATCTATGAATGGTGATGTTGCTATATATCTATGAATGGTGATGTTGCTATATATCTATGAATGGTGATACTGCTATATATCTATGAATGGTGATGTTGCTATATATCTATGAATGGTGATGTTGCTATATATCTATGAATGGTGATGTTGCTATATATCTATGAATGGTGATACTGCTATATATCTATGAATGGTGATACTGCTATATATCTATGAATGGTGATACTGCTATATATCTATGAATGGTGATGTTGCTATATATCTATGAATGGTGATACTGCTATATATCTATGAATGGTGATACTGCTATATATCTATGAATGGTGATGTTGCTATATATCTATGAATGGTGATACTGCTATATATCTATGAATGGTGATGTTGCTATATATCTATGAATGGTGATACTGCTATATATCTATGAATGTTGATGTTGCTATATATCTATGAATGGTGATGTTGCTATATATCTATGAATGGTGATACTGCTATATATCTATGAATGGTGCTGTTGCTATATATCTATGAATGGTGATACTGCTATATATCTATGAATGGTGATACTGCTATATATATATGAATGGTGATGTTGCTATATATCTATGAATGGTGATGTTGCTATATATCTATGAATGGTGATGTTGCTATATATCTATGAATGGTGATGTTGCTATATATCTATGAATGGTGATACTGCTATATATCTATGAATGGTGATGTTGCTATATATATATGAATGGTGATGCTGCTATATATATATGAGTGGTGATACTGCTATATATCTATGAATGGTGATGTTGCTATATATCTATGAATGGTGATGTTGCTATATATCTATGAATGGTGATACTGCTATATATCTATGAATGGTGATGTTGCTATATATCTATGAATGGTGATACTGCTATATATCTATGAATGGTGATGTTGCTTTATATCTATGAATGGTGATGTTGCTATATATCTATGAATGGTGATGTTGCTATATATCTATGAATGGTCATACTGCTATATATCTATGAATGGTGATACTGCTATATATCTATGAATGGTGCTGTTGCTATATATCTATGAATGGTGATACTGCTATATATCTATGAATGGTGATGTTGCTATATATCTATGAATGGTGATGTTGCTATATATCTATGAATGGTGATGTTGCTATATATCTATGAATGGTGATGTTGCTATATATCTATGAATGGTGATGTTGCTATATATCTATGAATGGTGATGTTGCTATATATCTATGAATGGTGATACTGCTATATATCTATGAATGGTGATGCTGCTATATATCTATGAATGGTGATACTGTTATATATCTATGAATGGTGATACTGCTATATATCTATGAATGGTGATACTGCTATATAGCTATGAATGGTGATACTGCTATATATCTATGAATGGTAATGTTGCTATATATCTATGAATGGGGATACTGCTATATATCTATGAATGGTGATGTTGCTATATATCTATGAATGGTGATACTGCTATATATCTATGAATGGTGATGTTGCTATATATCTATGAATGGTGATACTGCTATATATCTATGAATGGTGATGTTGCTATATATCTATGAATGGTGATACTGCTATATATCTATGAATGGTGATACTGCTATATATCTATGAATGGTGATGTTGCTATATATCTATGAATGGTGATACTGCTATATATCTATGAATGGTGATACTGCTATATATCTATGAATGGTGATACTGCTATATATCTATGAATGGTGATGTTGCTATATATCTATGAATGGTGATGTTGCTATATATCTATGAATGGTGATGCTGCTATATATCTATGAATGGTGATGTTGCTATATATCTATGAATGGTGATGTTGCTATATATCTATGAATGGTGATACTGCTATATATCTATGAATGGTGATGTTGCTATATATGAGGTATATATATATGTGGTATATTTATGTGGTATATTTATGTGTGGTATATATATGTGGTATATATATGTGGTATATTTATGTGGTATATATATATGTGGTATATTTATGTGGTATATATATGTGTGGTATATATATGTGGTATATTTATGTGGTATATTTATGTGTGGTATATATATGTGGTATATATATGTGGTATATATATGTGGTATATATATGTGGTATATATATGTGGTATATTTATGTGGTATATATATGTGTGGTATATATATGTGGTATATATATATGTGGTATATATATGTGGTATATATATGTGGTATATATATATGTGGTATATATATGTGGTATATATATGTGGTATATATATGTGGTATATATTTATGTGGTATATATATGTGTGGTATATATATGTGGTATATATATATGTGGTATATATATGTGGTATATATATGTGGTATATTTATGTGGTATATTAAATTTATTATATATATTTTTATTATTATACAGGGCTCGACAAATCCACTCGTCCGCTCGTATTTACGAGTGACTTTTCGATCTGGACGAGTAGAAATTCCAAGTCGCTTGCCCAGTCGGAAGAGTGAAAATTTCAGCTAAATATCCAATATAAATCATAGGAACAAAATAAAATAATATCCGTTTTACTTTCTTCGGAATGATTACCAAGCGTGATAATGGGAAATCACCGAGGATAATTTAATGTGTTTACGCTGCCACAACTCCGCCATGGACGGTCCTAAGCCCGATTGAGAAAGGAGGAAGGTTGTGCGTAGGGCCAGCACCCCAACCATGTAAAACAACCACACGCTACAGAAACCAACACCACAGTAACTACTACGGAGGATTTACGGTATCGACCAAGATGAGAGCGTATGAAACAGAGCAATCTGGGGACAAATCTTCTCTCCCCTAAGAACGTCTCACGGATCGGATTTTGGAATGTACGAACACTATACGAAACGGGAAAAGCGGCTCAGGTGTCCAGAGAGATGGATAGGTATAAAATAGACATGTTAGGACTAAGTGAGGTACGTTGGACCACAGCAGGAAAGGTTACATTGGCAACAGGACACACGCTTCTATACTCTGGTCCAGCAAATGAGAACGATGCACATCGCAACGGAGTTGGACTCATGCTTACCAAGAAAGCGCACATATGTCTTTTAGAATGGGAACCAATAAGTGACAGACTAGTGACCGTCAGATTTCACTCTAAATTTCAAGAAGTTACCATCGTCCAGTGCTACGCACCAACCAACGCTGCAAACATGGACGCCAAAGAAGACGTCTACCAGCAGCTTCAAGGAGTGTTAGACCGGGTGCACAAGAGGGACATCACCATTGTTATGGGTGACATGAATGCGACAGTTGAAGGAACCAACACTGGTAGAGAGACCGTCATGGGAAAGGAGGGACTCGGGACCACGAATGAAAATGGGGAACTCTTCGCCGACTTCTGTGGGCTAAATGATCTTGTCATCGGTCGAACTATCTTCAAGCACCCCAACATTCACAAGACCACATGGACATCACCCGATCGATCAGGCAACAGAGAACCAGATCGACCATGTCACGATCTCAAGAAGATGGAGGAGGACCCTCACAGATGTCAGAGCGTATCGAGGAGCTGATGCAGGTTCCGACCATGAACTAGTCATCGCCAAACTACAAGTCAGAATTGCCAGTGCAAGAAAGACGGGCATCCAGCAGAACAAGCGATACGCCACATCCAAGCTGAAGGCAGCAGAGCAACAGCAAGAGTTCGCCATCGCCCTCGACAACAGGTTTCAGGCCCTAGCCGACATAGAAGACGGATCGTTGGAAAAGAAGTGGGACCGCGTCAAATGCTCTTTCACAACGACATGCGAAGAGAAGCTGGGATTTAGAACGAAGAAGTACAAGACCTGGCTCACAGACCACACCATCCAGATCATTGAAGAAAGAAGAGGAATTCGACACCGACTGAATCAGGCGAAAACCAGAGCACAGAAACAGAACAGCCAGGGAGAATACAGCACCAAGAACAAAGAAGTCAAGAAGAGCGCACGACAAGACAAAAGGGATCAAGTAGACAAGCTGGCTGGACAAGCACAGGAAGCAGCATACCACAACTACATGAAGACCCTATACGATAACTGATCAGACATTCAGTAAGCTTCAGTCACAGATCGAGAGCTAACCGTTGTGCAGACTCGAACCTAGTGGGCTATTCAATTCAGTCAACACTTGTTCCCGCTACCGCTGGCTCATTATCTGGGCTAGTATGATCACTATGAAGTGTCCGTTTCCTCTGATCTGGACACACATGCCCTCTTGTGTGCCTGCTTCCCTTCCCAGCATTCAACCAGTGCACACTAATTGTAGTTGGGTTGTAGTCCTTGAGAGCTATTCCATCCAGGTTGATACGCATCAGATTGGAGACAGTGCTCTGCTTGAGTGACGTTCTGTTGTCCGTTTTGATCTGGTTCATCTTACTGAAGCCCCGTTCGCACGCTGCGGTCGTTGGGGGAAAGTGTCAACATTATCTGTACCAGAGGGAGTATGTTCTTCAGATGCTCCACGTCCTGGTTCGCCAAAATACTTTCATAGGCGTCAACAACTGATCTCTTTACGTTTCTGGAAATGTACATTTTCAAGTCCAGCCACTCGTCTGGCCCCGCCTCTTTTTCAGCATCAGTCAGCAACGGCGCATACATCGTGAACAGTTTTTCAATGTTGTCATCACCAAACGCCCTGAACTCATCCTTGTCGCTGTCCTTGTTCGGCCATATATGGAAGTCAAATACGCCGAACAACGAGTGTGGTTCACCTTCTAGATGCTTCACAAATCGTTCTTCGATGAATGTTTCCGCAGCAGTCAGAATTTCCTCGAGGTCTGCTTTGATTCTACCTGATGTGTCGTGCTGTAGCCTTGTGTGTTTGTGAGTCATCGGTTTTCCCCTGAACTCTCCATCTTCACTATCAGACAGGAACTTTCGCAGAGCTTTCTCTCTTCTAACTTTCATGTTGCTGACTTTCTCTTGGAGTTCACGTACCCTCTTCGCAACTTCACATATGAGACTTTTTCTCTCCTGGAACAATACGGACACCTCTGCAAGTAAATTAGTCAATCATGAAATGCAGAAATGTCAGGAATCGTTCGGTTTTCATTTCATTCATGTAGTTCTTAGCTTTGTTGGATGCGTCAGAATTACCCGCCGATATTATTTCCTGGAGGTGTGTCATAGTTGTCTAGTAACGCCTTCAGGGCACGATTCTGACTGGCAACCCATCGTATCTGCTGTACATCGCCATAGTGTTTCAGTTCCTGATCCAGTGACACAGTAATTTCATACAGTTCTCGTCTACGTTTAGGGGAATAGTAGTACAGCTGGAATATTCCTTTCAGAACTTTCTCAAACTCAGCTAGGTAGTCGCACCCCTTCTTGGCATCGCATACAGCGAGTTCTAAATTATGCGCAATGCAATGAACGACAGACACATACTTGTCACATTTATGTTCATCATCTAAGTCATTATTAATTTCGTCAATGAGAAGCTTAACAGCTCTGCCTTTCTTCCCTAGATTTACAGAAGCACCGTTTGTGTTAATCACGACTAGCTTTTCCACGATAGTCTCCTTACTGACACCTACGGAATTAAGTCCCTTCAACCAGCCATCCTTCACCCCGTGCGCATGCCCATGTTCCAGATCAACAATTTCAGCTAAACTAGTCTTAACTTCTCCGTTTTCTCCAACATAATGCACGTACACTAATTTCTGTTCAATGATCCCTTTATCTGTGGACCCATCAGCGAAAATACAAATGAATCTAGCGCCATTCACATTTTCACTAGTTTCTTCCTTCAGGACATCCGCTGCGTTCGTACAAATATCATTACATGCTTTGTCAGTTTGATAGTTAGTACCGACATCAATGCCATTGTTTACTTTGTAGGCCTATGGCTAACAATCTCGGAAACTTTGCAAATGCTTCGTTTTCAGTAGCTACGTAATAGGCTGTGTTGAACAGTTTCTCATGTATACGACACTATTCTTTTCATCAAGTTTCCGTATGCTTTTCGACATGCGTGTTTTGTCTGGATCTTGTAAAGCCGCCTGGTGTTCAATACATTTGATGTGTTTTACGCTTTTTTATGATACTTCAAGGTTTCCTTTCTGTGGTTTTCGGTGATTCCTTTGACTAGTGACGATTCTTTGTCCGAATATTCTGGGAAAGCTCGGCATACTTCGACGCGTGATTGGCCGTGACGGGTTTCGTGATTGGCCGTGACGGGTGACGGGTGACGGGTGACGGGTGACGGGTGACGGGTTTCGTGATTGGCCGTGACGGGTGACGGGTGACGGGTGACGGGTGACGGGTAAAACAAATATAGGCTTTTTTAGCTTAATCATATTTTATTGCAAATCATTAAAACAGATATAATACATAATATGAACATGCAAATCATTATTATATATGTCATGCATAAACAGATATAATACATAATATGAACATGCAAATCATTATTATATATGTCATGCATAAACAGATATAATACATAATATGAACATGCAAATCATTATTATATATGTCCTGCATAAACAGATATAATACATAATATGAACATGCAAATCATTATTATATATGTCATGCATAAACAGATATAATACATAATATGAACATGCAAATCATTATTATATATGTCATGCATAAACAGATATAATACATAATATGAACATGCAAATCATTATTATATATGTCATGCATAAACAGATATAATACATAATATGAACATGCAAATCATTATTATATATGTCATGCATAAACAGATATAATACATAATATGAACATGCAAATCATTATTATATATGTCATGCATAAACAGATATAATACATAATATGAACATGCAAATCATTATTATATATGTCATGCATAAACAGATATAATACATAATATGAACATGCAAATCATTATTATATATGTCATGCATAAACAGATATAATACATAATATGAACATGCAAATCATTATTATATATGTCATGCATAAACAGATATAATACATAATATGAACATGCAAATCATTATTATATATGTCATGCATAAACAGATATAATACATAATATGAACATGCAAATCATTATTATATATGTCATGCATAAACAGATATAATACATAATATGAACATGCAAATCATTATTATATATGTCCTGCATAAACAGATATAATACATAATATGAACATGCAAATCATTATTATATATGTCATGCATAAACAGATATAATACATAATATGAACATGCAAATCATTATTATATATGTCCTGCATAAACAGATATAATACATAATATGAACATGCAAATCATTATTATATATGTCCTGCATAAACAGATATAATACATAATATGGACATGTAAATCATTATTATATATGTCATGCATAAACAGATATAATACATAATATGAACATGTAAATCATTATTATATATGTCATGCATAAACAGATATAATACATAATATGAACATGCAAATCATTATTATATATGTCATGCATAAACAGATATAATACATAATATGAACATGCAAATCATTATTGTATATGTCCTGCATAAACAGATATAATACATAATATGAACATGCAAATCATTATTATATATGTCCTGCATAAACAGATATAATACATAATATGAACATGCAAATCATTATTATATATGTCATGCATAAACAGATATAATACATAATATGAACATGCAAATCATTATTGTATATGTCCTGCATAAACAGATATAATACATAATATGAACATGCAAATCATTATTGTATATGTCCTGCATAAACAGATATAATACATAATATGAACATGCAAATCATTATTGTATATGTCCTGCATAAACAGATATAATACATAATATGAACATGCAAATCATTATTGTATATGTCATGCATAAACAGATATAATACATAATATGAACATGTAAATCATTATTATATATGTCATGCATAAACAGATATAATACATAATATGAACATGTAAATCATTATTATATATGTCATGCATAAACAGATATAATACATAATATGAACATGCAAATCATTATTATATATGTCATGCATAAACAGATAAAATACATAATATGAACATGCAAATCATTATTATATATGTCATGCATAAACAGATATAATACATAATATGAACATGCAAATCATTATTATATATGTCCTGCATAAACAGATATAATACATAATATGAACATGCAAATCATTATTATATATGTCCTGCATAAACAGATATAATACATAATATGAACATGCAAATCATTATTATATATGTCCTGCATAAACAGATATAATACATAATATGAACATGCAAATCATTATTATATATGTCCTGCATAAACAGATATAATACATAATATGAACATGCAAATCATTATTATATATGTCATGCATAAACAGATATAATACATAATATGAACATGCAAATCATTATTATATATGTCATGCATAAACAGATATAATACATAATATGAACATGCAAATCATTATTATATGTCATGCATAAACAGATATAATACATAATATGAACATGCAAATCATTATTATATATGTCATGCATAAACAGATATAATACATAATATGAACATGCAAATCATTATTATATATGTCATGCATAAACAGATATAATACATAATATGAACATGCAAATCATTATTATATATGTCATGCATAAACAGATATAATACATAATATGAACATGCAAATCATTATTATATATGTCATGCATAAACAGATAAAATACATAATATGAACATGCAAATCATTATATATATGTCATGCATAAACAGATATAATACATAATATGAACATGCAAATCATTATATATTCTAAAACAAAAAACAAAAATCAAAATTATATATGTCATGCATAAACAGATATAATACATAATATGAACATGCAAATCATTATTATATATGTCATGCATAAACAGATATAATACATAATATGAACATGCAAATCATTATTATATATGTCATGCATAAACAGATATAATACATAATATGAACATGCAAATCATTATTATATATGTCATGCATAAACAGATATAATACATAATATGAACATGCAAATCATTATTATATATGTCATGCATAAACAGATATAATACATAATATGAACATGCAAATCATTATTATATATGTCATGCATAAACAGATATAATACATAATATGAACATGCAAATCATTATTATATATGTCATGCATAAACAGATATAATACATAATATGAACATGCAAATCATTATTATATATGTCATGCATAAACAGATATAATACATAATATGAACATGCAAATCATTATTATATATGTCATGCATAAACAGATAAAATACATAATATGAACATGCAAATCATTATTATATATGTCATGCATAAACAGATAAATACATAATATGAACATGCAAATCATTATTATATATGTCATGCATAAACAGATAAAATACATAATATGAACATGCAAATCATTATTATATATGTCATGCATAAACAGATATAATACATAATATGAACATGCAAATCATTATTATATATGTCATGCATAAACAGATAAAATACATAATATGAACATGCAAATCATTATTATATATGTCATGCATAAACAGATAAAATACATAATATGAACATGCAAATCATTATTATATATGTCATACATAAACAGATAAAATACATAATATGAACATGCAAATCATTATTATATATGTCCTGCATAAACAGATAAAATACATAATATGAACATGCAAATCATTATTATATATGTCATGCATAAACAGACATAATACATAATATGAACATGCAAATCATTATTATATATGTCCTGCATAAACAGATAAAATACATAATATGAACATGCAAATCATTATTATATATGTCATGCATAAACAGATAAAATACATAATATGAACATGCAAATCATTATTATATATGTCATGCATAAACAGATAAAATACATAATATGAACATGCAAATCATTATTATATATGTCATACATAAACAGATAAAATACATAATATGAACATGCAAATCATTATTATATATGTCCTGCATAAACAGATAAAATACATAATATGAACATGCAAATCATTATTATATATGTCATGCATAAACAGACATAATACATAATATGAACATGCAAATCATTATTATATATGTCCTGCATAAACAGATAAAATACATAATATGAACATGCAAATCATTATTATATATGTCATGCATAAACAGATAAAATACATAATATGAACATGCAAATCATTATTATATATGTCATGCATAAACAGATAAAATACATAATATGAACATGCAAATCATTATTATATATGTCATGCATAAACAGATAAAATACATAATATGAACATGCAAATCATTATTATATATGTCATGCATAAACAGATAAAATACATAATATGAACATGCAAATCATTATTATATATGTCATGCATAAACAGATAAAATACATAATATGAACATGCAAATCATTATATATGTCATGCATAAACAGATAAAATACATAATATGAACATGCAAATCATTATTATATATGTCATGCATAAACAGATAAATACATAATATGAACATGCAAATCATTATTATATGTCATGCATAAACAGATAAAATACATAATATGAACATGCAAATCATTATTATATATGTCATGCATAAACAGATATAATACATAATATGAACATGCAAATCATTATTATATGTCATGCATAAACAGATAAAATACATAATATGAACATGCAAATCATTATTATATATGTCATGCATAAACAGATATAATACATAATATGAACATGCAAATCATTATTATATGTCATGCATAAACAGATAAAATACATAATATGAACATGCAAATCATTATTATATATGTCATGCATAAACAGATATAATACATAATATGAACATGCAAATCATTATTATATATGTCATGCATAAACAGATATAATACATAATATGAACATGCAAATCATTATATATGTCATGCATAAACAGATAAATACATAATATGAACATGCAAATCATTATTATATATGTCATGCATAAACAGATAAAATACATAATATGAACATGCAAATCATTATTATATATGTCATGCATAAACAGATAAAATACATAATATGAACATGCAAATCATTATTATATATGTCATGCATAAACAGATAAAATACATAATATGAACATGCAAATCATTATTATATATGTCATGCATAAACAGATAAAATACATAATATGAACATGCAAATCATTATTATATATGTCATGCATAAACAGACATAATACATAATATGAACATGCAAATCATTATTATATATGTCATGCATAAACAGATATAATACATAATATGAACATGCAAATCATAAATCATATATATGTCATGCATAAACAGATAAAATACATAATATGAACATGCAAATCATTATTATATATGTCATGCATAAACAGATATAATACATAATATGAACATGCAAATCATTATTATATATGTCATGCATAAACAGATAAATACATAATATGAACATGCAAATCATTATATATAGTCATGCATAAACAGATAAAATACATAATATGAACATGCAAATCATTATTATATATGTCATGCATAAACAGATATAATACATAATATGAACATGCAAATCATTATTATATATGTCATGCATAAACAGATAAAATACATAATATGAACATGCAAATCATTATTATATATGTCATGCATAAACAGATATAATACATAATATGAACATGCAAATCATTATTATATATGTCATGCATAAACAGATATAATACATAATATGAACATGCAAATCATTATTATATATGTCATGCATAAACAGATAAAATACATAATATGAACATGCAAATCATTATTATATATGTCATGCATAAACAGATAAAATACATAATATGAACATGCAAATCATTATTATATATGTCATGCATAAACAGATAAAATACATAATATGAACATGCAAATCATTGTTATATATGTCCTGCATAAACAGATAAAATACATAATATGAACATGCAAATCATTGTTATATATGTCCTGCATAAACAGATATAATACATAATATGAACATGCAAATCATTATTATATATGTCATGCATAAACAGATATAATACAT
>CM026387.1:96121859-96187709 GCA_014843695.1 Archivesica marissinica | reverse complement strand
TTATACATACAATATACCACATACATACACTTATACATACAATATACCACATACATGTACTTATACATACAATATACCACATACATACACTTATACATACAATATACCACATACATACACTTATACATACAATATACCACATACATGTACTTATGCATACAATATACCACATACATGTACTTATACATACAATATACCACATACATACACTTATACATACAGTATACCACATACTTATACATACAATATACCACATACATGTACTTATACATACAATATACCACATACCTGTACTTATACATACAATATACCACATACATGTACATACAATATACCACATACATGTACATACAATATACCACATACATGTACATACAATATACCACATACATATACATACAATATACCACATACATGTACTTATACATACAATATACCACATACATACACTTATACATACAATATACCACATACATACACTTATACATACAATATACCACATACATACACTTATACATACAATATACCACATACATGTACATACAATATACCACATACATGTACTTATACATACAATATACCACATACATGTACATACAATATACCACATACATGTACTTATACATACAATATACCACATACATATACATACAATATACCACATACATGTACTTATACATACAATATACCACATACATACACTTATACATACAATATACCACATACATACACTTATACATACAATATACCACATACATACACTTATACATACAATATACCACATAACATGTACTTATACATACAATATACCACATACATACACTTATACTACAATATACCACATACTACACTATACATACAATATACCACAACATACACATATACATACAATATACCCAATACATACACTTATAATACAATATTACCACATACATAACATACACTATACATACAATATACCACATACATACACTTATACATACAATATACCACATACATACACATATACATACAATATACCACATACATGTACTTATACATACAATATACCACATACATGTACTTATACATACAATATACCACATACATACACTTATACATACAATATACCACATACATACACTTATACATACAATATACCACATACATGTACATACAATATACCACATACATGTACATACAAAATACCACATACATGTACATACAATATACCACATACATATACATACAATATACCACATACATGTACATACAATATACCACATACATGTACTTATACATACAATATACCACATACATACACTTATACTTACAATATACCACATACATACACTTATACATCCAATATACCACATACATGTACTTATACATACAATATACCACATACATGTACTTATACATACAATATACCACATACATATACATACAATATACCACATACATGTACTATACATACAATATACCACATACATGTACTTATACATACAATATACCACATACATACACTTATACATACAATATACCACATACATGTACTTATACATACAATATACCACATACATATACTTATACATACAATATACCACATACATGTACTTATACATACAATATACCACATACATGTACATACAATATACCACATACTTATACATACAAAATACCACATACATGTACTTATAAATACAATATACCACATACATACACTTATACATACAATATACCACATACTTATACATACAATATACCACATACATGTGCTTATACATACAATATACCACATACATACACTTATACATACAATATACCACATACTTATACATACAATATACCACATACATGTACTTATACATACAATATACCACATACATGTACTTATACATACAATATACCACATACATACACGTATACATACAATATACCACATACATACACTTATACATACAATATACCACATACATGTACATACAATATACCACATACATGTACATACAATATACCACATACATGTACATACAATATACCACATACATGTACTTATACATACAATATACCACATACATGTACTTATACATACAATATACCACATACTTATACATATAATATACCACATACATGTACATACAATATACCACATACATGTACATACAATATACCACATACATGTACTTTTACATACAATATACCACATACATGTACTTATACATACAATATACCACATACATACACTTATACATACAATATACCACATACATGTACTTATACATACAATATACCACATACATGTACTTATACATACAATATACCACATACATACACTTATACATACAATATACCACATACATATACATACAATATACCACATACATGTACTTATACATACAATATACCACATACATGTACTTATACATACAATATACCACATACATATACATACAATATACCACATACATGTACTTATACATACAATATACCACATACATGTACTTATACATACAATATACCACATACATGTACTTATACATACAATATACCACATACATTCACTTATACATACAATATACCACATAAATGTACTTATACATACAATATACCATATACATTTACATATACATACAATATACCACATACATACACTTATACATACATACACTTATACATACAATATACCACATACATACACTTATACATACAATATACCACATACATGTACATACAATATACCACATACATGTACATACAATATACCACATACATGTACATACAATATACCACATACATGTACTTATACATACAATATACCACATACATGTACTTATACATACAATATACCACATACTTATACATATAATATACCACATACATGTACATACAATATACCACATACATGTACATACAATATACCACATACATGTACTTATACATACAATATACCACATACATGTACTTATACATACAATATACCACATACATACACTTATACATACAATATACCACATACATGTACTATACATACAATATACCACATACATGTACTTATACATACAATATACCACATACATACACTTATACATACAATATACCACATACATATACATACAATATACCACATACATGTACTTATACATACAATATACCACATACATGTACTTATACATACAATATACCACATACATATACATACAATATACCACATACATGTACTTATACATACAATATACCACATACATGTACTTATACATACAATATACCACATACATGTACTTATACATACAATATACCACATACATTCACTTATACATACAATATACCACATAAATGTACTTATACATACAATATACCATATACATTTACATATACATACAATATACCACATACATGTACTTATATATACAAAATACCACATACATATACATACAATATACCACATACATGTACTTATATATACAATATATCACATACATACACTTATACATACAATTTACCACATACATGTACTTATACATACAATATACCACATACCTATACATACAATATACCACATACATGTACATACAATATACCACATACATATACATACAATATACCACATACCTGTACTTATACATACAATATACCACATACATACACGTATACATACAATATACCACATACATACACTTATACATACAATATACCACATACATGTACTTATACATACAATATACCACATACATGTACATATACATACATTATACCACATACATATACTTATACATACAATATACCACATAAATGTACTTATACATACAATATACCACATACATATACATACATTATACCACATACATGTACTTATACAAACAATATACCACATACATGTACTTATACATACAATATACCACATACCTGTACTTATACATACAATATACCACATACATGTACATACAATATACCACATACATGTACATACAATATACCACATACATGTACATACAATATACCACATACATGTACATACAATATACCACATACATATACATACAATATACCACATACATGTACATACAATATACCACATACATATACGTATACATACAATATACCACATACATGTACTTATACATACAATATACCACATACATATACATACAATATACCACATACTTATACCTACAATATACCACATACATGTACATACAATATACCACATACATATACATACAATATACCACATACATGTACTTATACATACAATATACCACATACATACACTTATACATACAATATACCACATACATGTACTTATACATACAATATACCACATACATACACTTATACATACAATATACCACATACATATACATACAATATATCACATACATGTACTTATACATACAATATACCACATACATGTACTTATACATACAATATACCACATACATATACATACAATATACCACATACATTTACTTATACATACAATATACCACATACATGTACATACAATATACCACATACATATACATACAATATACCACATACATGTACATACAATATACCACATACATATACATACAATATACCACATACATGTACTTATACATACAATATACCACATACATGTACTTATACATACAATATACCACATACATGTACATACAATATACCACATACATGTACTATACATACAATATACCACATACATGTACATACAATATACCACATACCTGTACATACAATATACCACATACATATACATACAATATACCACATACCTGTACATACAATATACCACATACCTGTACATACAATACACCACATACATGTACATACAATATACCACATACCTGTACATACAATATACCACATACATATACATACAATATACCACATACATGTACATACAATATACCACATACCTGTACTTATACATACAATATACCACATACATGTACATACAATATACCACATACATGTACATACAATATACCACATACATGTACATACAATATACCACATACATATACATACAATATACCACATACATGTACATACAATATACCACATACATGTACATACAATATACCACATACATATACATACAATATACCACATACATATACATACAATATACCACATACATATACATACAATATACCACATACATGTACTTATACATACAATATACCACATACATACACTTATACATACAATATACCACATACATGTACTTATACATACAATATACCACATACATGTACATACAATATACCACATACATGTACTTATACATACAATATACCACATACATACACTTATACATACAATATACCACATACATACACTTATACATACAATATACCACATACATGTACATACAATATACCACATACATGTACTTATACATACAATATACCACATACATGTACATACAATATACCACATACTTATACATACAATATACCACATACATGTACTTATACATACAATATACCACATACATACACTTATACATACAATATACCACATACATGTACTTATACATACAATATACCACATACCTGTACTTATACATACAATATACCACATACATACACTTATACATACAATATACCACATACATGTACTTATACATACAATATACCACATACATGTACTTATACATACAATATACCACATACATGTACTTATACATACAATATACCACATACATACACTTATACATACAATATACCACATACATGTACTTATACATACAATATACCACATACATGTACTTATACCCTTGATGGAAAGGAGTTTTATGACATGGTGAGTGCTCGTGTTCAGGACATACACGACAAGTTAGCGTATGAATGCAGCAGAGATGGCGAGTGCTCGTGTTCAGGACATACACGACAAGAGATGAATGCAGCAGAGATGAAACAGAAATGGGTAACAGTCAGGAACCCTGATAGTAAATAGTTGTAAGTCCATGTTAAATAAGCATTGGGTTGGGTATCTGGAGAAGTTGCTTGCCAGCTGTTCTCAATAATACCAAGGCTACGTAGAATAATAATGTGTGAAATTATAAACTATACTGAGTCAAAAAAGAAACGATACCTGCCTGTGTTTATGTGCCTATAATTTCAACATTTATTAAGAAAATTCTTTGAAAATTCATAGTAGTCCAACATGTTTGAAAGAGGAGTACATAAAGCATAATGAGCCTCCGAAACTGTCTGCTGCGTGATGACGTAATTCGTCGGACAGGGGTCTAATGGAGTTTTCACACAGACGTCAATACTGAGTATGGGCACCATTTGCGTCTCTCACTGCAATGCACCGCCGTCGCATCGAACGGAAGAGTGTCTGAATCTCTTGCTGGTCAATATTTGTCCACTCCTGACGCAAAACATCCCTCAGTTGGTTTAAAGTTACCAGCTGACGTCGTCTGACGCGACGGTCTAACGTATCCCACAAATGTTCTATGGGTGACAAGTCTGGTGACAAAGCAGGCCATGGCAGGGTTTCAATATTGTTCTGCTCCAATAATGTGGTGGAAATCCGAGCAGTCAGTATGACACCTGGCGTTGTCCTGTTGGAACAGTGTGACGTTTCTGTTGGCGTTAAAGAACGGCACAACAACTGGCGCAAGGATCTCATCACAGTACTGCTGGGCGTTTAGGTTCCCGTCCACCACTAACAGTTCAGTGCGACTGCCGAAGGTGATACCGCCCCACGCCATAACGCTTCCGCCCCCGAACAGATCGACCTGACGTACACACGCGTCGGCGTGACGTACACACGCGTCGGCGTAACGTTCACCGCGTCTGCGATATACCCGCTCTCTGCCATCCGCTCGACGCAAACAGAACCGCGATTCATCTTTAAACATCACCGAATTCCACTTTAACCGAGTCCAGCGAGCACGTTCCGTCGTCCATTCCCGCCGTACGTCACGGTGACGTCGTGTCAGGATGGGTCCAACGTATGGCCGATAGGCACGAATGCCACGTTCACCGAGCCGGTTCCTGACTGTTTGTGCACTGATGCGATTGTTGGTCATCCCAGGAGTAACGGCAGCTGTGTGCGTAGCAGGTAGGAACCGGTCACGTAAATGTGACGTCCGAATGTGACGGTCCTGTTCACGCGTCGTCACACGTGGTCGACCAGATCTTGGACGGTCGTCCACCGATCCATGTGTTCGATAACGTCGAAGTAGACGTGTTATCGTGATCCGCGTAACCCCGAGTCGATTTGCGACGTCACGCTGACGTAAACCGCCGTCAATCATGCCAATGGCACGCATTCTCTGATTGCGGTTTAGCCTAGGCATTTTGTTAGAGGTAACAATGGGTATGTAAGGTGTTTTTCCTCGATGATAATGCAATACCAGTACAATAAACCGGTTTTCCGATTTGTACATGTGTAGGAAGTTGTCTTTGTTGAGGAGCACGTGCAAATCGGAAATTCGGCGTTCCAGGATTATCGGGTGTTTATTTACCTGTGTTTATGGTTGGCTGACGTTGCAATAAGATACCCGGTACTGATACGTAATAATATATTAAACCTTTCTATGGTTTTATCCGTTTTACGTCATTTTTAGTTTGGTATCGTTTCTTTTTTGACTCAGTATATATGTGCGCGAACCTCTATACTAAATTTGGGGAAAAGTGAACATAGTAGATCTCTACAACATGGTGACCTGCAGGACAAATGTTGAATATTGTTGTATGTCCGCGTGTAGTTTAACACTCCAGTTTCATGTTACACTTATTAATGTTGCTAGAAGGTGTCCCCTAACCAAGGTGTCCCCTAACCAAGTTGCTCATGTCATGTTCACTATATATTATATATATGATACGTCCTACAATTAACAGTGTTTCAGACGGGACTTTAAATCGAGTTCTCGGGGTTGTACACCGTGCACTTAAAGGAACCAGAGTAGACTTTGGAATGGCTCTGTCTGTATCATTGCACTATCCTCCAAAAATCTGAAATAACTAAACTCTTCAGGAGGCGTCGCTCATATGGGCAACCGGTAACGACGATAAATAAACGTATAACACACACTACGTCTACAGAGTGGTATATTTAGTCCCGGTACGCTAGTGCAGTGGTACGCTTCGTCCGACATTCATATTTATTATATATACATATATACACTCAATTCCTACTCGGTCACCTGGTCTACAGTATATTAACTAACTAATAACCATATTATATCAATATTCAAACAATCGTAGTTGATATATTTTAGAACAGATCGTTAAACAAGGTATTCCTGGAATGCATTGAACGGCAATGTGGAAATATTTATATTGTATGATTATTAGTTAAATATCTTAAAACACGAGGTGAGCGATTAGGACTTGTGTTAAGTACATGTAGAGTATATATAGAACTAGCGTGCTACTAAACAATAGATACAGACGATCTGTAGTCCATTGGTAACACGCTGGACTGGTAATCCAGGGATCGCACGTTCGATCCCTCGTCTGACCCTAATAAAATGAACAGTCTTTCAGATGTGACTTTAAACCGAGGTCTCGTGTCGGTGATGTACACCGTGCACGTAAAAGAACCAGAGGAGACTCTGGAATGGGTCTCTCTCTGTATCATGCACTATCTTCCAAAATCTGAAATAACTAATTTCTTCAGGAGGTGTCGCTCATGTGGGCAACCGGTAGCGACGATAAATAAACGTAAACCACACACACAATAAGCAATAGTTTGTGAAATGTTAGTTTATAATTAGGTTGTCAGACTCGTTCTTCCACATTATCATAGATTGACGCGGAATGATTATTATATACAAATATTAAAAACTGGATCTATAGAAAAATAAAACATCTTACCAACTCTGAAGTGCTCTGTTTGAGCGTAAGAAAAATGCAAAATCCATAACACGGTAGTGAAAAGGTAAATCCCTGGTAAAGAATTGCCGCTCCCTTGCATCTTCATTCTATTTAATTAGTTTACAATTCCAGAATATAACAAACACAGAACTATCTCGCCCCGTTGCAATCTTCTCTTATCTAACTTCCCGTTGATACGCTTGTTTAAAATATTCTGCAGCAGACGAGATGAAATGTTCCTTCCGAGATAACATTTATATGAAAATCCAAATGTTAATAAATATATACACCTTTACAAACGTAATTCGAGAGTTAATAAGCACAGCATTTAATAATAGACAGCCCGCGTTTTATCATATCCAACTACTACTGTTTATCCCGAGCTATTATCCTTTCTTACGAATCAACAAACAAGCGTTTGCGAGTGATGTGGAACAAATAGATTTTGACAGGCAGTAGCACGGTGTTGCTTCTCATAAACCTATTACATACTACAACAATATATTAATGGATAAATCAGTATTAACAATTACGCTATTTAATTAAGCCATGTCACATGTCAGACAATCCAAGCTTAATCATTTTAAATCTTGTACTCGTAAATCCGGTTTTCTGTAAACCTATTTAGCCTTGTTTACACAGTTTGTCCGAGTTTGGACGAATGTGTGATTTTGGGATTATTTAAGGTATAAGTCAGACAGAAAGTCTCCGTGGTCGTGTTGTTACAGTCGCTGACTTGTATACCACTGTAATCTATCATCACTGATGGTCACGGGTTCGAGCCCCTCTCAGGTTGTGTCTCTTTATATGCAAAAGTTGGCAGTTTCTTGTGGCCTAATTACTGGTTAACCGCTGGAGCCTGCCCAGGAAAGGTGTTGTTAGGTAAACTGCCCGTGGCTCAAATGGGCAACCGGTAGCGACGATAAATAAACTTCAATAAAAATAGACCTCTTTAGCAATGTTTCAGGTTGTATTGTACTTTTTCTTCAGTAGGCGTCGTTCATACGGGCAACCAATAGCGACGATAAATAAACGAAAAACGCATGCATACACATACACTTCTCTTTTTTCTCTTATACTAATTGCAGTGCATTAGTGTATGCATATATTTCCAGTGGGAGCTTAATATCTTATTTGAAACTTACACGATTTACATGTTTCCAGTATAGAATCGTTACATGTTTCAAGCATATTCTCGTAAATCGAACTTACTCGAGGTACATGTTCCCAATAGTATTATTATATAATATTACAGACACGTAAAGCGGACTCGATTTACATGTTCTCAGAAAAGACAAGTAAACCGTACTCGATTTACATGTTCCCAGTATAGAAACTGGTAATGTGTATTCGATTTGCATATTCCCAGTATAGAATCTCAAATCGTAATCGATGTATAGAAAATCATAAAGCTTACTCAATTTGTATGTTCCAAGAATATAAAATTACAAATGTGATAAATAGAATGCGCCAGTTGAACGTGGTGAATTCTCTGTCACGAAAGCGGTAAATCGAGGAAGCCATAGAAAGTGGAGTCATTAAAGTGTGTGTTTACGTTTATTTATCGTCGCTACCGGATGCCCATATGAGCGACGCCTCCTGAAGAGAAAGAGATTAGTCATTTTAGATTTTTGGAGGATAGTGCAATGATACAGACAGAGACCCATTCCAGAGTCTCCTCTGGTTCTTTTGCGTGCACAGTGTAAAGCACCGACACGAGACCTCGGTTTAAAGCCCCATCTGAAAGACTGTTCATTTTATTAGGGTCAGACGGGGGATCGAACGTGCGATCCCTGGATTACCAGTCCAGCGTGTTAACCACTGGACTGCAGATCTGTCTGTGATTCATTAAAGGAAATCGGCAGATCAATGTATACTCATTTGCAGCGGGGAGTTGCCAGTTGAAAGTAAACAATTCCCTGTCGAGAAACTGTACATCGAGGACGCCATCGAGTATGGGAGAATTACAAGTGACTCCGGGTAAGAAAAACGTGTAGACATCCACTTACACGGCGACTACTATGTCTTGGAATTCCAACTTGGAATTACACGTAGTGGATACTCCGCAAGGAATAGACCAATCAATAATCAATACTATTCCTGGAACTATATTCTAATGAATACTAAGACAAAACAGCTTCACTTTTAAAACTGGCATAACGAGTATGCCTATTGAAGGTATGGGAGTGTCTGGCTAAACGTAGTGGTTGTGTTTTACGTTTATTTATCGTCGCTACCGGTTGTCCATATGAGCGTCCGATTAGCGCAGTGGTTAGCGCTCGCTTCAAACCAATGCAACACGGTTTCGATACTCGGACAGAGAAGTATGTAAGATGGTACAGTGGTCGCCAGATCGGACATGTTGGTTTTCTCCGCGTGCTCCGGTTTCCTCCCACACGAATGACCAATGACCACATTTACGTTTTCATCCTTGCCAAGTTGTTAAAACTTGCGTCACATTCATTGTAAAATAAATAAAGTTTAAACTATATGAGCGACGCCTCCTGAAGAGATTAGTCATTTTAGATTGTTGGAGGATAATGCAATGATACAGACAGAGACCCATTCCAGAGTCTCCTCTGGTACTGTTACGTGTACGGTGTAAAGCACCGAGAGTATAATAAAGAATTAAATCAGTTATCGATGGATAGCGGTACTTCTCTACTATGAAAACAAGGAATCGAACTTGCGTTCGTTGAATGTAAGACAACTGGCTTGTGTTTGATATCTTATACATGTACCACTTTGGTAGAATCTACTGGAGGCAAGGTTGTTATAAGGTATACATGTAGTGTGTAGTGTCCTGCTTACAAATTGCTTATGTTACAGTTGTCAAGATATTTTATAATAATTACATTTTAAGTCAGTTGACTTATTGGCATTTCTGCATAAATCAATTATATTAATCCTTGTACAATGAAACCTGGATGATCGTGTTTACCGGTATTGTGATGATCGTGTTTACCGGTATTGTGACGATCGTGTTTACCGGTATTGTGATGATCGTGTTTACCGGTATTGTGATGATCGTGTTTACCGGTATTGTGATGATCGTGTTTACCGGTATTGTGATGATCGTGTTTACCGGTATTGTGATGATCGTGTTTACCGGTATTGTGATGATCGTGTTTACCGGTATTGTGACGATCGTGTTTACCGGTATTATGACGATCGTGTTTACCGGTATTGTGACGATCGTGTTTACCGGTATTGTGATGATCATGTTTACCGGTATAGTGATGATCGTGTTTACCGGTATAGTGATGATCGTGTTTACCGGTATTGTGATGATCATGTTTACCGGTATAGTGATGATCATGTTTACCGGTATAGTGATGATCGTGTTTACCGGTATTGTGACGATCGTGTTTACCGGTATTGTGATGATCATGTTTACCGGTATTGTGATGATCATGTTTACCGGTATTGTGATGATCGTGTTTACCGGTATTATGACGATCGTGTTTACCGGTATTGTGATGATCATGTTTACCGGTATAGTGACGATCGTGTTTACCGGTATTGTGACGATCGTGTTTACCGGTATTGTGACGATCGTGTTTACCGGTATTGTGATGATCATGTTTACCGGTATTATGACGATCGTGTTTACCGGTATTGTGATGATCATGTTTACCGGTATTATGACGATCGTGTTTACCGGTATTGTGATGATCATGTTTACCGGTATTGTGATGATCGTGTTTACCGGTATTATGACGATCGTGTTTACCGGTATTATGACGATCGTGTTTACCGGTATTGTGATGATCGTGTTTACCGGTATTGTGATGATCGTGTTTACCGGTATTGTGATGATCGTGTTTACCGGTATTGTGATGATCGTGTTTACCGGTATTGTGACGATCGTGTTTACCGGTATTGTGATGATCGTGTTTACCTGTATTAGTCAGGCAGAACCCAAATTGGACCGTCGTGCAAAGTTGTCTATACAAAACGTTTTGCAGTTTCTAGTAGTTAAGACATTATCAATTAAGAAATTGAATGCTGACATCATGTCATCTTTGTGCAACTCTCAGAATTCAAGATGGCGTCCAAGATGGCCGCGAACGCTTGAATATATATAGAGTACTGGTATAAAAGGTGATTATTTTTGTATTATTGTGCACAAACATGATTTAATACACTGCTCTTTTCAAGTTAGTATAAATAGAAGTAACATATTCGTTTCAATGGATTCTTAGCAAGGATTTCGGATACAGATTATTCAGAGAATAGGCAAAACTATTTTAAACGGTTACTAAATCCACAAAAAAAATATATTTAATTTCTGTAAACTATAGTTAGTTTTGCATTGATCTACAGTGAACAAATATGTCGGTAGCGAAACAGAGTATGCTCTATAACACAATTTAGTTTAGTTTAAACATATTTGATTTCCCAATCTGATACAGTTTGAACAATGCATACATTACACATATCAAACTATAGTAAAAGGATTACAATGAAGGATAGAGTCTTATATAATTCTTCTCGTCAAAACCATTTAGCAGACACTATGATGATAAACTCCATCAAGGCTTGGACGGAGAGTAGAAGAGCATACCGATCAACTGACAATTAACAAACAGGCATTGTTTATCAACTTAGTGCTGTCCGATTAGCGCAGTGGCTAGCACGCTCGCTTATCACCAATGCAACCCGGGCTCGATCCTCGGACCGGGAAGTGTGTGAGATGGTCGCCATATCTGACCGGTGGGTTTTCTCCGGGTACTCCGGTTTCCTCCCACACGAATGACCACATTTACGCTTTCATCCGCGCCAACGAGAGTGATTAATATAAGTTGTTAGAACTTGCTTCGCAATCGTTGTAAAATAAATAAAGTTTTAAAAAAACGTAGTGCTCACGTACACATCTTACACATGCTATTAAGTGAACAGTTGCTGGAAATATAACTGGTATTCCATCTCCAATGAAGCGTCCACATCGATCTGGAATGCCCAATTGTAATTTCCAAGTACATTGCCTGTTTTGCGGATATGAATGTAACTTGCAGACGGATTCAAACCATCCTGGAAGACGGAGACGTTCGTGTTTGTGCAGAACCTTGGGTCAAACATAGGATTCAAAGCATGCTGGGAGACGGAGACGTTCGTGTTTGTGCAGAACCTCGTGTCAAACATAGGATTCAAAGCTTGCTGGGAGACGGAGACGTTCGTGTTTGTGCAGAACCTCGTGTCAAACATAGGATTCAAAGCATGCTGGGAGACGGAGACGTTCGTGTTTGTGCAGAACCTCGTGTCAAACATAGGATTCAAAGCATGCTGGGAGACGGAGACGTTCGTGTTTGTGCAGAACCTCGTGTCAAACATAGGATTCAAAGCATGCTGGGAGACGGAGACGTTCGTGTTTGTGCAGAACCTTAGGTCAGACATAGGATTCACAGCATGCTGGGAGACGGAGACGTTCGTGTTTGTGCAGAACCTCGTGTCAAACATAGGATTCAAAGCATGCTGGGAGACGGAGACGTTCGTGTTTGTGCAGAACCTCGTGTCAAACATAGGATTCAAAACATCCTGGGAGATGGAGACTTTGTTTTTGTGCAGAACCTCGTGTCAAACATAGGATTTGAAAGGCAACATTTTGAAAATTTGTTATAAATGTAAAGCAACTGGGCTGGCGAAGTTCATGCACACGGTGTCATAAGTGATTTACCAGCAGCAGATGCTATGAATCACGTCGATTGTAAAGTCCGCAACAACTTCATTAACTAGTTCGTATACGAAGATTGACCCAGGCCTTGAGAACGTTGTAAATCTGTTATCGGATGACAAATCTCGAATTTGGAATTCGGTACGAATTGTTGGAACTCTATTCGACTGAGACTGACAGGATGTTAACTTGATTGGGGTTAATGCAATGATTGTCGGAATTATTTGGTGATGAGTTTGCTATTATTATCAGTGGCGTAGTGGAGTCTTAAAAAGCAAGGCACCAGCGTCACTAAACGTAGTTTTTAAAGAGTAGTATTGATATTTCAATTGAGAAACATACGAAACCCATTATCAATCGTCATTTCAGAGAAGGATATTCCAAAACTAGATTAATTGATGAAATGATTGAAGAGTGATTGAAGAGTGTGTAAGTAATATAGTGATGCCATTCTTATCATAGCTGCCAACTAATCTGTACCGTTCTTTACACACATATCTAGATGGTAGTATTATAACATGTTCTATCAGCAACATTCATACAATGTTACAAATAGCCCTCGGTAATTTGATGAGAAGTTCCAAGGTATTTGGACACCAACTGTATAGCTTTGGTGTATTTGGACACCAACTGTATAGCTTTGGTGTATTTGGACACCAACTGTATAGCTTTGGTGTCACTTGTGAACCAGCATTTGTTATCAACTAGTCAAACTCGGTGTAATCCATATATGTATTTGTTCCCAGAGATGAGGACAAGCATGTAATAACAAGAATAAAAACAGAAACAGTCTTTCCAAATCACGAGACTCATGAAACAATTCAATCATTGCAGACATACATATTTACAACTTAAAATAAGAATATAAAAACCATACATTACCAGAGTATGGATGGCAGTCGCTAACATCCTTTAATTTAGATGTATTTTAGATGTAAGGATGGTTTTACAAGCTAGGGTAGGTAGGCTGTAACCTATCCTGTTGAATAGTAGAGCAGAAGTGTTTTAGAAAAGGAATCATTAAGCGGGAAGTGCACATAATTAGTTATGTTAAAAGTACTCTCATTCACACATCTGACCTGATCATCACTCACTATCTCTCACCCCTGATACTATAGACACAATAGTAATGCAGAATACAATAACATAATAGGGACAATACTATATAATTATAATATAACTCAGACCGGTGTTTGTATTAGGCCATATAGAGAAAACTGTGTTGTGTGATGGATACATATAATACAACATATTGTGTAGCTATCTAATATGGTCTGTTCATTAATACCAGTTGTGTTGTGTGATGGATACATATAATACAGCATGTTGTGTAGCTATCTAACATGGTCTGTTCATTAATACCAATTGTGTTGTGTGATGGATACATATAATACAGCATGTTGTGTAGCTATCTAACATGGTCTGTTCATTAACACCAGTTGTGTTGTGTGATGGATACATATAATACAGCATCTTGTGTAGCTATCTAACATGGTCTGTTCATTAATACCAGTTGTGTTGTGTGATGGATAAATATAATACAACATGTTGTGTAGCTATCTAACATGGTCTGTTCATTAATACCAGTTGTGTTGTGTTGTGTGATGGATATATATAATACAGCATGTTGTGTAGCTATCTAACATGGTCTGTTCATTAATACCAGTTGTGTTGTGTTGTGTTGGGTGATGGATACATATAATACAACATGTTGTGTAGCTATCTAACATGGTCTGTTCATTAATACCAGTTGTGTTGTGTTGTGTGATGGATACATATAATACAGCATGTTGTGTAGCTATCTAACATGGTCTGTTCATTAATACCAGTTGTGTTGTGTTGGGTGATGGATACATATAATACAACATGTTGTGTAGCTATCTAGCATGATCTGTTCATTAATACCAGTTGTGTTGTGTTGTGTTGTGTGATGGGTACATATAACACAGCATGTTGTGTAGCTATCTAGCATGGTCTGTTCATTAATACCAGTTGTGTTGTGTGATGGATATATATAATACAGCATGTTGTGTAGCTATCTAACATGGTCTGTTCATTAATAACAGTTGTGTTGTGTTTTGTGATGGATATATATAATACAGCACGTTGTGTAGCTATCTAACATGGTTTGTTCATTAATACCAGTTGTGTTGTGTGATGGATACATATAATACAACATGTTGTGTAGCTATCTAACATGGTCTGTTCATTAATACCAGTTGTGTTGTGTTGTGTGATGGATACATATAATACAGCATGTTGTGTAGCTATCTAGCATGGTCTGTTCATTAATACCAGTTGTGTTGTGTGATGGATACATATAATACAGCATGTTGTGTAGCTATCTAGCATGGTCTGTTCATTAATACCAGTTGTGTTGTGTGATGGATACATATAATACAACATGTTGTGTGGCTATCTAGCATGGTATGTTCATTAATACCAGTTGTGTTGTGTTGTGTGATGGATACATATAAAACAGCATGTTGTGTACTATCTAACATGGTCTGTTCATTAATACCAGTTGTGTTGTGTTGTGTGATGGATATATATAATACAGCATGTTGTGTAGCTATCTAACATGGTCTGTTCATTAATACCAGTTGTGTTGTGTTGTGTGATGGATACATATAATACAGCATGTTGTGTAGCTATCTAACATGGTCTGTTCATTAATACCAGTTGTGTTGTGTGATGGATATATATAATACAACATGTTGTGTAGCTATCTAACATGGTCTGTTCGTTAATACCAGTTGTGTTGTGTTATGGATACATATAACACAGCATGTTGTGTAGCTATCTAACATGGTCTGATCATTAATACCAGTTGTGTTGTGTTGTGTGATGGATACATATAATACAACATGTTGTGTGGCTATCTAACATGGTCTGTTCATAAATACCAGTTGTGTTGTGTGATGGATACATATAATACAGCATGTTGTGTAGCTATCTAACATGGTCTGTTCATTAATACCAGTTGTGTTGTGTTGTGTGATGGATATATATAATACAACATGTTGTGTAGCTATCTAACATGGTCTGTTCATTAATACCAGTTGTGTTGTGTGATGGATACATATAATACAGCATGTTGTGTAGCTATCTAACATGGTCTGTTCATTAATACCAGTTGTGTTGTGTTGTGTGATGGATATATATAATACAACATGTTGTGTAGCTATCTAACATGGTCTGTTCATTAATACCAGTTGTGTTGTGTGATGGATACATATAATACAGCATGTTGTGTAGCTATCTAACATGGTCTGTTCATTAATACCAGTTGTGTTGTGTGATGGATACATATAATACAGCATGTTGTGTAGCTATCTAACATGGTATGTTCATTAATACCAGTTGTGTTGTGTGATTGATACATATAATACAGCATGTTGTGTGGCTATCTAGCATGGTAGGTTCATTAATACCAGTTGTGTTGTGTGATGGATATATATAATACAGCATGTTGTGTAGCTATCTAGCATGGTCTGTTCATTAATACCAGTTGTGTTGTGTTGTGTGATGGATATATATAATACAACATGTTGTGTAGCTATCTAACATGGTCTGTTCATTAATACCAGTTGTGTTGTGTGATGGAAACATATAATACAACATGTTGTGTAGCTATCTAACATGGTCTGTTCATTAATACCAGTTGTGTTGTGTTGTGTGATGGATACATATAATACAGCATGTTGTGTGGTTATCTAACATGGTCTGTTCATTAATACTAGTCGTGTTGTGTTGTGTGATGGATACATATAATACAGCATGTTGTCTAGCTTTCTAACATGGTCTGTTCATTAATACCAGTTGTGTTATGTGATAGATACATATAATACAACATGTTGTGTGGCTATCTATCATGATCTGTTCATTAGTACCAGTTGTGTTGTGTGATGGATACATATAATACAACATGTTGTGTGGCTATCTAACATGGTCTGTTCATTAATACCAGTTGTGTTGTGTGATGGATGCATATAATACAGCATGTTGTGTTGCTATCTAACATGGTCTGTTCATTAATACCAGTTGTGTTGTGTTGTGTTGTGTTGTGTTGTGTGATGGATACATATAAAACAACATGTTGTGTGGCTATCTAACATGGTCTGTTCATTAATAACAGTTGTGTTGTGTGATGGATACATATAATACAGCATGTTGTGTAGCTATCTATCATGGTCTGTTCATTAATACCAGTTGTGTTGTGTTGTGTTGTGTGATGGATACATATAATACAACATGTTGTGTAGCTATCTAACATGGTCTGTTCATTAATACCAGTTGTGTTGTGTGATGGATATATATAATACAGCATGTTGTGTAGCTATCAAACATGGTCTGTTCATTAATACCAGTTGTGTTGTGTGATGGATATATATAATGCAGCATGTTGTGTAGCTATCTAACATGGTATGTTCATTAATACCAGTTGTGTTGTGTTGTGTGATGGATATATATAATACAGCATGATGTGTAGCTATCTAACATGGTCTGTTCATTACTACCAGTTGTGTTGTGTTGTGTGATGGATATATATAATACAACATGTTGTATAGCTATCTAACATGGTCTGTTCATTAATACCAGTTGTGTTGTGTTGTGTGATGGATACATATAATGCAGCATGTTGTATCGCTATCTAACATGGTCTGTTCATTAATACCAGTTGTGTTGTGTGATGGATATATATAATACAACATGTTGTGTAGCTATCTAACATGGTCTGTTCGTTAATACCAGTTGTGTTGTGTTATGGATACATATAACACAGCATGTTGTGTAGCTATCTAACATGGTCTGTTCATTAATACCAATTGTGTTGTGTTGTGTGATGGATATATATAATACAACATGTTGTGTAGCTATCTAACATGGTCTGTTCATTAATACCAGTTGTGTTGTGTGATGGATACATATAATACAACATGTTGTGCAGCTATCTATCATGGTCTGTTCATTAATACCAGTTGTGTTGTATGATGGATACATATAATACAACATGTTGTGTGGCTATCTAACATGGTCTGTTCATAAATACCAGTTGTGTTGTGTGATGGATACATATAATACAGCATGTTGTGTAGCTATCTAACATGGTCTGTTCATTAATACCAGTTGTGTTGTGTTGTGTGATGGATATATATAATACAACATGTTGTGTAGCTATCTAACATGGTCTGTTCATTAATACCAGTTGTGTTGTGTGATGGATACATATAATACAGCATGTTGTGTAGCTATCTAACATGGTCTGTTCATTAATACCAGTTGTGTTGTGTTGTGTGATGGATATATATAATACAACATGTTGTGTAGCTATCTAACATGGTCTGTTCATTAATACCAGTTGTGTTGTGTGATGGATACATATACTACATCATGTTGTGTAGCTATCTAACATGGTCTGTTCATTAATACCAGTTGTGTTGTGTGATGGATACATATAATACAGCATGTTGTGTAGCTATCTAACATGGTATGTTCATTAATACCAGTTGTGTTGTGTGATTGATACATATAATACAGCATGTTGTGTGGCTATCTAGCATGGTAGGTTCATTAATACCAGTTGTGTTGTGTGATGGATATATATAATACAGCATGTTGTGTAGCTATCTAGCATGGTCTGTTCATTAATACCAGTTGTGTTGTGTTGTGTGATGGATATATATAATACAACATGTTGTGTAGCTATCTAACATGGTCTGTTCATTAATACCAGTTGTGTTGTGTGATGGAAACATATAATACAACATGTTGTGTAGCTATCTAACATGGTCTGTTCATTAATACCAGTTGTGTTGTGTTGTGTGATGGATACATATAATACAGCATGTTGTGTGGTTATCTAACATGGTCTGTTCATTAATACTAGTCGTGTTGTGTTGTGTGATGGATACATATAATACAGCATGTTGTCTAGCTTTCTAACATGGTCTGTTCATTAATACCAGTTGTGTTGTGTTGTGTGATGGATATATATAATACAGCATGATGTGTAGCTATCTAACATGGTCTGTTCATTACTACCAGTTGTGTTGTGTTGTGTGATGGATATATATAATACAACATGTTGTATAGCTATCTAACATGGTCTGTTCATTAATACCAGTTGTGTTGTGTTGTGTGATGGATACATATAATGCAGCATGTTGTATCGCTATCTAACATGATCTGTTCATTAATACCAGTTGTGTTGTGTGATGGATACATATAATACAACATGTTGTGTGGCTATCTAGCATGGTCTGTTCATTAATACCAGTTTTGTTGTGTGATGGATACATATAATACAACATGTTATGTGGCTATCTAGCATGGTCTGTTCATTAATACCAGTTGTGTTGTGTGATGGATATATATAATGCAGCATGTTGTGTAGCTATCTAACATGGTATGTTCATTAATACCAGTTGTGTTGTGTTGTGTGATGGATATATATAATACAGCATGTTGTGTAGCTATCAAACATGGTCTGTTCATTAATACCAGTTGTGTTGTGTTGAGTGATGGATACATATAATACAGCATGTTGTGTAGCTATCTAACATGGTCTGTTCATTAATACCAGTTGTGTTGTGTTGTGTGATGGATACATATAATACAGCATGTTGTGTAGCTATCTAACTTGGTCTGTTCATTAATACCAGTTGTGTTGTGTTGTGTGATGGATGCATATAATACAACATGTTGTGTGGCTATCTAGCATGGTAGGTTCATTAATACCAGTTGTGTTGTGTGATGAATACATATAATACAACATGTTGTGTAGCTATCTAACATGGTCTGTTCATTAATACCAGTTGTGTTGTGTGATGGATATATATAATACAACATGTTGTGTAGCTATCTAACATGGTCTGTTCGTTAATACCAGTTGTGTTGTGTTATGGATACATATAATACAGCATGTTGTGTAGCTATCTAACA
This sequence comes from Archivesica marissinica, assembly GCA_014843695.1. Lineage (NCBI taxonomy): Eukaryota > Metazoa > Mollusca > Bivalvia > Venerida > Vesicomyidae > Archivesica > Archivesica marissinica. Next base: position 96,166,271 of record CM026387.1, on the reverse strand, counting down.
TGGTCTGTTCATTAATACCAATTGTTGTGTGTGATGGATAATATAATACAACATGTTGTGTGGCTATCTAGCATGGTGTTCATTAATACCAGTTGTGTTGTGTGATGGATACATATAATACAGCATGTTGTGTAGCTATCTAACATGGTCTGTTCATTAATACCAGTTGTTTTGTGTGATGGATACATATAATACAGCATGTTGTGTAGCTATCTAACATGGTCTGTTCATTAATACCAGTTGTGTTGTGTGATGGATACATATAACACAGCATGTTTTGTGGCTATCTAGCATGGTAGGTTCATTAATACCAGTTGTGTTGTGTGATGGATATATATAATACAACATGTTGTGTAGCTATCTAGCAAGGTCTGTTCATTAATACCAGTTGTGTTGTGTGATGGATACATATAATACAACATGTTGTGTAGCTATCTAACATGGTCTGTTCATTAATACCAGTTGTGTTGTGTGATGGATACATATAATACAGCATGTTGTGTAGCTATCTAACATGGTCTGTTCATTAATACCAGTTGTGTTGTGTGATGGATACATATAATACAGCATGTTGTGTGGCTATCTAGCATGGTAGGTTCATTAATACCAGTTGTGTTGTGTGATGGATACATATAATACAGCATGTTGTGTAGCTATCTAACATGGTCTGTTCATTAATACCATTGTGTTGTGTTGTGTGATGGATACATATAATACAACATGTTGTGTAGCTATCTAACATGGTCTGTTCATTAATACCAGTTGTGTTGTGTGATGGATACATATAATACAGCATGTTGTGTAGCTATCTAACATGGTCTGTTCATTAATACCAGTTGTGTTGTGTGATGGATACATATAATACAGCATGTTGTGTAGCTATCTAACATGGTCTGTTCATTAATACCAGTTGTGTTGTGTGATGGATACATATAATACAACATGTTGTGTAGCTATCTAACATGGTCTGTTCATTAATACCAGTTGTGTTGTGTGATGGATACATATAATACAGCATGTTGTGTAGCTATCTAACATGGTCTGTTCATTAATACCAGTTGTGTTGTGTTGTGTGATGGATATATATAATACAACATGTTGTGTAGCTATCTAACATGGTCTGTTCATTAATACCAGTTGTGTTGTGTGATGGATACATATACTACAGCATGTTGTGTAGCTATCTAACATGGTCTGTTCATTAATACCAGTTGTGTTGTGTGATGGATACATATAATACAGCATGTTGTGTGGCAATCTAACATGGTCTGTTCATTAATACTAGTTGTGTTGTGTGATGGATACATATAATACAGCATGTTGTGTAGCTATCTATCATGATCTGTTCATTAATACCAGTTGTGTTGTGTGATGGATACATATAATACAACATGTTGTGTGGCTATCTAACATGGTCTGTTCATTAATACCAGTTGTGTTGTGTGATGGATGCATATAATACAGCATATTGTGTTGCTATCTAACATGGTCTGTTCATTAATACCAGTTGTGTTGTGTTGTGTTGTGTTGTGTTGTGTGATGGATACATATAACACAACATGTTGTGTGGTTATCTAACATGGTCTGTTCATCAATAACAGTTTTGTTGTGTTGTGTTGTGTGATGGATACATATAATACAGTATGTTGTGTAGCTATCTAACATGGTCTGTTCATTAATACCAGTTGTATTGTGTTGTGTTGTGTGATGGATATATATAATTCAGCATGTTGTGTAGCTATCTAGCATGGTCTGTTCATTAATACCAGTTGTGTTGTGTGATGGATGCATATAATACAGCATGTTGTGTAGCTATCTAACATGGTCTGTTCATTAATACCAGTTGTGTTGTGTGATGGATACATATAATACAGCATGTTGTGTAGCTATCTAACATGGTCTGTTCATTAATACCAGTTGTGTTGTGTTGTGTGATGGATACATATAATACAACATGTTGTGTTGCTATCTAACATGGTCTGTTCATTAATACCAGTTGTGTTGTGTTGTGTTGTGTGATGGATACATATAATACAGCATGTTGTGTAGTTATCTAGCATGGTCTGTTCATTAATACCAGTTGTGTTGTGTTGTGTGATGGATACATATAATACAGCATGTTGTGTGGCTATCTAGCATGGAAGGTTCATTAATACCAGTTGTGTTGTGTTGTGTGATGGATATATATAATACAGCATGTTGTGTAGCTATCTAACATGGTCTTTTCATTAATACCAGTTGTGTTGTGTTGTGTGATGGATATATATAATACAGCATGTTGTGTAGCTATCAAACATGGTCTGTTCATTAATACCAGTTGTGTTGTGTTGTGTGATGGATACATATAATACAGCATGTTGTGTGGCTATCTAGCATGGAAGGTTCATTAATACCTGTTGTGTTGTGTGATGGATACATATAATACAGCATGTTGCGTAGCTATCTAACATGGTCTGTTCATTAATACCAGTTGTTTTGTGTGATGGATACATAGAATACAACATGTTGTGTAGCTTTCTAACATGGTCTGTTCATTAATACCAGTTGTGTTGTGTGATGGATACATATAATACAGCATATTGTGTAGCTATCTAGCATGGTAGGTTCATTAATACCAGTTGTGTTGTGTGATGGATACATATAATACAGCATGTTGTGTAGCTATCTAACATGGTCTGTTCATTAATACCAGTTGTGTTGTGTTGTGTGATGGATATATATAACACAGCATGTTGTGTAGCTATCAAACATGGTCTGTTCATTAATACCAGCTGTGTTGTGTGATGGATACATATAATACAACATGTTGTGTGGCTATCCAACATGGTCTGTTCATTAATACCAGTTGTGTTGTGTGATGGATACATATAATACAACATGTTGTGTAGCTATCTAACATGGTCTGTTCATTAATACCAGTTGTGTTGTGTTGTGTTGTGTGATTGATATATATAATACAGCATGTTGTGGAGCTATCTAACATGGTCTGTTCATTAATACCAGTTGTGTTGTGTTGTGTGATGGATATATATAATACAGCATGTTGTGTAGCTATCTAACATGGTATGTTCATTAATACCAGTTGTGTTGTGTGATGGATACATATAATGCAGCATGTTGTATCGCTATCTAGCATGGTCTGTTCATTAATACCAATTGTGTTTTGTGATGGATACATATAATACAACATGTTGTGTAGCTATCTAACATGGTCTGTTCATTAATACCAGTTGTGTTGTGTTGTGTGATGGATATATATAATACAACATGTTGTGTGGCTATCTAACACGGTCTGTTCATTAATACCAGTTGTGTTGTGTGATGGATACATATAATACAACATGTTGTGTGGCTATCTAACCTGGTATGTTCATTAATACCAGTTGTGTTGTGTTGTGTGATGGATACATATAACACAACATATTGTGTGGCTATCTAACATGGTCTGTTCATTAATAACAGTTGTGTTGTGTTGTGTGATGGATACATATAATACAGTATGTTGTGTAGCTATCTAACATGGTCTGTTCATTAATACCAGTTGTGATGTGTTGTGTTATGTTGTGTTGTGTGATGGATATATATAATACAGCATGTTGTGTAGCTATCTAGCATGGTCTGTTCATTAATACCAGTTGTGTTGTGTGATGGATACATATAATACAGCATGTTGTGTTGCTATCTAACATGGTCTGTTCATTAATACCAATTGTGTTGTGTGATGGATACATATAATACAGCATGTTGTGTAGTTATCTAGCATGGTCTGTTCATTAATACCAGTTGTGTTGTGTTGTGTTGTGTTGCGTGATGGATATATATAATACAACATGTTGTGTAGCTATCTAACATGGTCTGTTCATTAATACCAGTTGTGTTGTGTTGTGTGATGGATACATATAATATAGCATGTTGTGTAGCTATCTAGCATGGTCTGTTCATTAATACCAGTTGTATTGTGTTGTGTGATGGGTATATATATAATACAGCATGTTGTGTGGCTATCTAATATGGTCTGTTCATTAATACCAGTTGTGTTGTGTGATGGATACATATAATACAGCATGTTGTGTAGCTATCTAACATGGTCTGTTCATTAATACCAGTTGTGTTGTGTTGAGTGATGGATACATATAATACAGCATGTTGTGTAGCTATCTATCATGGTCTGATCATTAATACCAGTCGTGTTTTGTGATGGATATATATAATACAGCATGTTGTGTAGCTATCTAACATGGTCTGTTCATTAATACCAGTTGTGTTGTGTCGTGTGATGGATACATATAATACAACATGTTGTGTAGCTATCTAACATGGTCTGTTCATTAATACCAGTTGTGTTGTGTTGTGTGATGGATATATATAATACAGCATGTTGTGTAGCTATCTAACATGGTCTGTTCATTAATACCAGTTGTGTTGTGTTGTGTGATGGATACATATAATACAACATGTTGTGTAGCTATCTAACATGGTCTGTTCATTAATACCAGTTGTGTTGTGTCGTGTGATGGATATATATAATACAACATGTTGTGGGGCTATCTAACATGGTCTGTTCATTAATACCAGTTGTGTTGTGTTGTGTGATGGATATATATAATACAGCATGTTGTGTAGCTATCTAACATGGTCTGTTCATTAATACCAGTTGTGTTGTGTTGTGTGATGGATATATATAATACAGCATGTTGTGTAGCTATCTAGCATGGTCTGTTCATTAATACCAGTTGTGTTGTGTGATGGATACATATAATACAGCATGTTGTGTAGCTATCTAACATGGCCTGTTCATTAATACCAGTTGTGTTGTGTGATGGATACATATAATACAACATGTTGTGTAGCTATCTAACCTGGTCTGTTCATTAATACCAGTTGTGTTGTGTGATGGATGCATATAATACAGCATGTTGTGTTGCTATCTAACATGGTCTGTTCATTAATACCAGTTGTGTTGTGTTGTGTTGTGTGATGGATACATATAACACAACATGTTGTGTGGCTATCTAACATGGTCTGTTCATTAATAACAGTTGTGTTGTGTTGTGTGATGGATACATATAATACAGTATGTTGTGTAGCTATCTAACTTGGTCTGTTCATTAATACCAGTTGTGTTGTGTTGTGTTGTGTGATGGATATATATAATAAAGCATGTTGTGTAGCTATCTAGCATGATCTGTTCATTAATACTAGTTGTGTTGTGTGATGGATACATATAATACAGCATGTTGTGTTGCTATCTAACATGGTCTGTTCATTAATACCAGTTGTGTTGTGTTGTGTGATGGATACATATAATACAACATGTTGTGTAGCTATCTAACATGGTATGTTCATTAATACCAGTTGTGTTGTGTTGTGTGATGGATACATATAATACAACATGTTGTGTAGCTATCTAACATGGTATGTTCATTAATACCAGTTGTGTTGTGTTGTGTGATGGATACATATAATACAACATGTTGTGTAGCTATCTAACAACCACATGGTATGTTCATTAATACCAGTTGTGTTGTGTTGTGTGATGGATACATATAATACAACATGTTGTGTAGCTATCTAACATGGTATGTTCATTAATACCAGTTGTGTTGTGTTGTGTGATGGATACATATAATACAACATGTTGTGTAGCTATCTAACATGGTATGTTCATTAATACCAGTTGTGTTGTGTTGTGTGATGGATACATATAATACAACATGTTGTGTAGCTATCTAACATGGTATGTTCATTAATACCAGTTGTGTTGTGTTGTGTGATGGATACATATAATACAACATGTTGTGTAGCTATCTAACATGGTATGTTCATTAATACCAGTTGTGTTGTGTTGTGTGATGGATACATATAATACAACATGTTGTGTAGCTATCTAACATGGTCTGTTCATTAATACCAGTTGTGTTGGGTGATGGATAATATAATACAGCATGTTGATTGGCTATCTAACATGGTCTGTTCATTAATACCATGTGTTGTGTTGTGTTGTGTGATGGGTACATATAATACAGCATGTTGTGTGGCTATCTAGCATGGTAGGTTCATTAATACCAGTTGTGTTGTGTGACGGATAAATATAATACAGCATGTTGTGTAGCTATCTAGCATGGTAGGTTCATTAATACCAGTTGTGTTGTGTGATGGATACATATAATACAGCATGTTGTGTGGCTATCTAGCATAGTAGGTTCATTAAAACCAGTTGTGTTGTGTGATGGATACATATAATACAACATGTTGTGTAGCTATCTAACATGGTCTGTTCATTAATACCAGTTGTGTTGTGTTGTGTGATGGATACATATAATACAACATGTTGTGTGGCTATCTAACATGGTCTGTTCATTAATACCAGTTGTGTTGTGTGATGGATACATATAATACAACATGTTGTGTAGCTATCTAACATGGTCTGTTCATTAATACCAGTTGTGTTGTGTTGTGTGATGGATATATATAATACAACATGTTGTGTAGCTATCTAACATGGTCTGTTCATTAATACCAGTTGTGTTGTGTGATGGATACATATAATACAGCATGTTGTGTAGCTATCTAACATGGTCTGTTCATTAATACCAGTTGTGTTTGTGATGGATACATATAATACAACATGTTGTGTAGCTATCTAACATGGTATGTTCATTAATACCAGTTGTGTTGTGTTGTGTGATGGATACATATAATACAACATGTTGTGTAGCTATCTAACATGGTCTGTTCATTAATACCAGTTGTGTTGTGTTGTGTGTGATGGATAATATAATACACATGTTGTGTAGCTATCTAACATGTCTGTTCATTAATACCAGTTGTGTTGTGTGATGGATACATATAATACAGCATGTTGTGTAGCTATCTAGCATGGTCTGTTCATTAATACCAGTTGTGTTGTGTTGTGTGATGGATACATATAATACAACATGTTGTGTAGCTATCTAACATGGTCTGTTCATTAATACCAATTGTGTTGTGTGATGGATACATATAATACAGCATGTTGTGTAGCTATCTAACATGGTCTGTTCATTAATACCAGTTGTATTGTGTTGTGTGATGGATATATATAATACAGCATGTTGTGTAGCTATCTAGCATGGTCTGTTCATTAATACCAGTTGTGTTGTGTTGTGTGATGGATACATATAATACAACATGTTGTGTAGCTATCTAACATGGTCTGTTCATTAATACCAGTTGTGTTGTGTTGTGTGATGGATACATATAATACAGCATGTTGAGTAGCTATCTAGCATGGTCTGTTCATTAATACCAGTTGTGTTGTGTGATGGATACATATAATACAACATGTTGTGTAGCTATCTAGCATGGTCTGTTCATTAATACCAGTTGTGTTGTGTTGTGTGATGGATACATATAATATAGCATGTTGAGTAGCTATCTAGCATGGTCTGTTCATTAATACCAGTTGTGTTGTGTTGTGCTGTGTGATGGATACATATAATACAACATGTTGTGTAGCTATCTAACATGGTCTGTTCATTAATACCAGTTGTGTTGGGTGATGGATATATATAATACAGCATGTTGATTGGCTATCTAACATGGTCTGTTCATTAATACCAGTTGTGTTGTGTTGTGTTGTGTGATGGGTACATATAATACAGCATGTTGTGTGGCTATCTAGCATGGTAGGTTCATTAATACCAGTTGTGTTGTGTGACGGATAAATATAATACAGCATGTTGTGTAGCTATCTAGCATGGTAGGTTCATTAATACCAGTTGTGTTGTGTGATGGATACATATAATACAGCATGTTGTGTGGCTATCTAGCATAGTAGGTTCATTAAAACCAGTTGTGTTGTGTGATGGATACATATAATACAACATGTTGTGTAGCTATCGAACATGGTCTGTTCATTAATACCAGTTGTGTTGTGTTGTGTGATGGATACATATAATACAGCATGTTGTGTGGCTATCTAGCATGGTCTGTTCATTAATACCAGTTGTGTTGTGTGATGGATACATATAATACAACATGTTGTGTGGCTATCTAACATGGTCTGTTCATTAATACCAGTTGTGTTGTGTTGTGTGATGGATATATATTATACAACATGTTGTGTAGCTATCTAACATGGTCTGTTCGTTAATACTAGTTGTGTTGTGTGATGGATACATATAATACAGCATGTTGTGTAGCTATCTAACATGGTCTGTTCATTAATACCAGTTGTGCTTTGTGATGGATACATATAATACAGCATGTTGTGTAGCTATCTAGCATGGTCTGTTCATTAATACCAGTTGTGTTGTGTTGTGTTGTGTGATGGATATATATAATACAGCATGTTGTGTAGCTATCTAACATGGTCTGTTCATTAATACCAGTTGTGTTGTGTTGTGTTTTGTGATGGATATATATAATACAGCATGTTGTGTAGCTATCTAACATGATCTGTTCATTAATACCAGTTGTGTTGTGTTGTGTGATGGATATATATAACACAGCATGTTGTGTAGCTATCAAACATGATCTGTTCATTAATACCAGTTGTGTTGTATGATGGATACATATAATACAGCATGTTGTGTAGTTATCTAGCATGGTCTGTTCATTAATACCAGTTGTGTTGTGTTGTTTGATGGATATATATAATACAACATGTTGTGTAGCTATCTAACATGGTCTGTTCATTAATACCAATTGTGTTGTGTGATGGATACATATAATATAGCATGTTGTGTAGCTATCTAACATGGTCTGTTCATTAATACCAGTTGTATTGTGTTGTGTGATGGGTATATATATAATACAGCATGTTGTGTGGCTATCTAACATGGTCTGTTCATTAATACCAGTTGTGTTGTGTGATGGATACATATAATACAGCATGTTGTGTAGCTATCTAACATGGTCTGTTCTTTAATACCAGTTGTGTTGTGTTGAGTGATGGATACATATAATACAGCATGTTGTGTAGCTATCTAACAGGGTCTGTTCATTAATACCAGTTGTGTTGTGTGATGGATACATATAATACAACATGTTTTGTAGCTATTTAACAGGGTCTGTTCATTAATACCAGTTGTGTTGTGTGATGGATACATATAATACAACATGTTGTGTGGCTATCTATCATGGTAGGTTCATTAATACCAGTTGTGTTGTGTGATGGATACATATAATACAGCATGTTGTGTGGCTATCTATCATGGTAGGTTCATTAATACCAGTTGTGTTGTGTTGTGTGATGTATATATATAACACAACATGTTGTGTAGCTATCTAACATGGTCTGTTCATTAATACCAGTTGTGTTGTGTTGTGTGATGGATACATATAATACAGCATGTTGTGTGGCTATCTATCATGGAAGGTTCATTAATACCAGTTCTGTTGTGTGATGGATACATATAATACAACATGTTGTGTGGCTATCTAGCATGGTCTGTTCATTAATACCAGTTGTGTTGTGTTGTGTTGTGTTGTGTTGTGTTGTGTGATGGATATATATAATACAGCATGTTGTGTAGCTATCTAACATGGTCTGTTCATTAATACCAGTTGTGTTGTGTTGTGTTGTGTTGTGTTGTGTTTTGTGATGGATATATATAATACAGCATGTTGTGTAGCTATCTAACATGGTCTCTTCATTAATACCAGTTGTGTTGTGTGATGGATACATATAATACAGCATGTTGTGTGGCTATCTAACATGGTCTGTTCATTAATACCAGTTGTGTTGTGTGATGGATACATATAATACAACATGTTGTGTGGCTATCTAACATGGTATGTTCATTAATACCAGTTGTGTTGTGTTGTGTTGTGTTTTGTTGTGTGATGGATATATATAATACAACATGTTGTGTAGCTATCTAACATGGTCTGTTCATTAATACCAGTTGTGTTGTGTTGTGTTGTGTTGTGTTTTGTGATGGATATATATAATACAGCATGTTGTGTAGCTATCTAACATGGTCTCTTCATTAATACCAGTTGTGTTGTGTTGTTTGATGGATATATATAATACAACATGTTGTGTAGCTATCTAACATGGTCTGTTCATTAATACCAGTTGTGTTGTGTTGTGTGCTGGATACATATAATATAGCATGTTGTGTAGCTATCTAGCATGGTCTGTTCATTAATACCAGTTGTGTTGTGTTGTGTGATGGATATATATATAATACAACATGTTGTGTGGCTATCTAACATGATCTGTTCATTAATACCAGTTGTGTTGTGTGATGGATACATATAATACAGCATGTTGTGTAGCTATCTAACATGGTCTGTTCATTAATACCAGTTGTGTTGTGTTGAGTGATGGATACATATAATACAGCATGTTGTGTAGCTATCTAACAGGGTTTGTTCATTAATACCAGTTGTGTTGTGTGATGGATACATATAATACAACATGTTTTGTAGCTATCTAACATGATCTGTTCATTAATACCAGTTGTGTTGTGTTGTGTGATGTATATATATAACACAACATGTTGTGTAGCTATCTAACATGGTCTGTTCATTAATACCAGTTGTGTTGTGTTGTGTGATGGATACATATAATATAACATGTTGTGTAGCTATCTAGCATGGTCTGTTCATTAATACCAGTTGTATTGTGTTGTGTGATGGATATATATATAATACAACATGTTGTGTGGCTATCTAACATGGTCTGTTCATTAATACCAGTTGTGTTGTGTGATGGATACATATAATACAGCATGTTGTGTGGCTATCTAGCATGATCTGTTCATTAATACCAGTTGTGTTGTGTGATGGATGCATATAATACAGCATGTTGTGTAGCTATCTAACATGGTCTGTTCATTAATGAACGATGCCAAACATGTAAAGCGTAAATTTGAACGTAAGTGGAAAAAATCAAGATTAACTTTCGACCATGAAATATACAGGAGTCAGTGTGCCAATGTTAATAAAATGTTGAAACAAGCATGGCTTGACTACTTTTCTGATAAAGTAATATATTGCGGTCGTGATCAAAAAAGCATGTTCAAAATCACTAAACACCTGCTTGAAGGCGTTAGTGAAATAGCTCTTCCATCAGGCAAAAATCCCAATGAATTAGCACAGGAATTCAGTGACTTCTTCATTTCTAAGGTGGAAGGCATTAGAAATGACATATCTTCAAACTCCCAGTCGGAACTGGGTCCATTGAACATTGAAACAGAGAAACTCCCTCACATAAGCTGCTTGAACAATTTCTGTCCATCATATGAGAAAGAAGTCGAACAATTCATTAAAAAAGGGCCAAATAAATCCTGTGAAATTGATCCAATTCCGACATGGCTACTGAAATCTTGTCTTAGTGAAATCCTACCAATAGTGACAAAAATTGTAAATATTTCATTGGAAACAGGAAATGTACCAAAGTCATTCAAAATCTCCCGGGTAAGACCTTTGCTGAAAAAACCAAGCCTTGATCAAAACACTTTGAAGAACTACAGGCCAGTGTCAAACCTGCCTTATGTCTCGAAGATTCTGGAAAAAGTAGTAGATAGTCGAATTAATGAACATTTGACAAGTAATAACTTACACGAGGTACATCAGTCTGCGTACAGGACGTTTCATTCCACAGAAACTGCCTTACTGAAAGTCCAAAACGATATACTCCAATCTCTGGACCAGAACAATGCTACAATCCTTGTGCTTTTGGACCTATCTGCTGCATTTGATACCATCGACCATAGAACACTTTTACAGCGTCTCGAATTTCATTTTGGAATTACTGGAAAACCTCTCCAGTGGATATCATCTTATCTTACCGACCGTTATCAAGCAGTATGTATCGATGGAAAACTATCCAACTCAGTGCTCATGAATTTCAGTGTTCCACAGGGGTCTGTTTTAGGCCCGCAATTTTACACTATGTATACCAAGCCTGTAGGAGCCATTTGTAAACACCATGGACTGAACCATCACTTTTATGCTGACGATTCCCAGCTTTACCTTTCATTCAAACCAAGCGTTCAAGCTTCACAAGCAGAGACACTACTTCGAATGGAAAACTGTCTACAAGACATTGTTGCTTGGATGCATGCCAATATGTTAAAACTCAATACTGATAAAACTGAAATGATTATGTTTTCTAGTCAGCGAAATTTTCAACACATTGAAAACATAAATGTGAAAGTAGGAGACTCAAATACAGAACCATCAACATGTGTGAGAAATCTAGGAGCTTTCCTAGACTCAAGAATGGATATGGACAAACATGTAAATTCCGTGACAAAATCATGTTATGCGCAGATCCGGCGGATTGGACACATTCGGCAGTATTTAACAACAGACGCCACGAAAACTCTCATAAACTCACTCGTTACATCCAGGCTCGACTACTGTAATTCACTGTTGTACGGCGTGCCAAAAAACACTTCCAATAAATTACAAACTGTTCAAAACACAGCAGCTCGCATCATAACCAGAACATCCCGTTTCAGTCATGTAACGCCCATTCTAAAAGAACTTCATTGGCTACCAGTTCAAGAAAGAATAAAGTATAAAATACTGACTCACACATATAAAGCATTGAATGGAGAAGCACGGATTTATTTGAGAAACTTGCTTGAGGTTTATATACCAAGGAGAGACTTACGGTCTAAAAATGAAGCAGCTACTCTTGTGTTACCAAGAAGTCGGACTGTCACATACGGAGATAGAAGTTTCATGACTGCTGCCCCAAAACTTTGGAATTCTCTTCCATCAAATCTTAGAAGTGCAACAACATTGTGTTCTTTCAAGAAGGCTTTGAAGACACACCTTTTTAAATGTTCATATGGAACATAAATATCGAACAGTGTCTGTGCTCAATCAGGATTAAGACTGCAAATGAACACATTTTATTTAATTATTACCTATATTTTAATTGTTATAATTTTAGATCCTAATATTTTATAGCATATTTAGAATCCATTGTAATTGTGTTTGCTAATTTTGTCTTGTTTTATCTCATTGTATGTGGAAGTTTTTATCAATATTTGTGATATTTTAGGCTGTAAAGCGCTTTTGAACGTTTTATATTTAGATGAAAAGAGCGCTATATAAGTGTGGTATATAATAATAATAATACCAGTTGTGTTGTGTGATGGATACATATAATGCAGCATGTTGTATCGCTATCTAACATGGTCTGTTCATTAATACCAGTTGTGTTGTGTGATGGATACATATAATACAGCATGTTGTGTAGCTATCTAACATGGTCTGTTCATTAATACCAGTTGTTTTGTGTTGTGTGATGGATACAAATAATACAGCATGTTGTGTAGCTATCTAACATGGTCTGTTCATTAATACCAGTTGTGTTGTATTGTGTGATGGATACATATAATACAGCATGTTGTGTGGCTAACTAACATGGTCTGTTCATTAATACCAGCTGTTTTGTGTTGTGTGATGGATACATATAATACAGCATGTTGTGTAGCTATCTAACATGGTCTGTTCATTAATACCAGTTGTGTTGTGTGATGGATACATATAATACAACATGTTGTGTAGCTATCTAACATGGTCTGTTCATTAATACCAGTTGTGTTGTGTGATGGATACATATAATACAGCATGTTGTGTGGCTATCTAACATGGTCTGTTCATTAATACCTGTTGTGTTGTGTGATGGATACATATAATACAGCATGTTGTGCAGCTATCTAACATGGTCTGTTCATTAATACCTGTTGTGTTGTGTGATGGATACATATAATACAGCATGTTGTGTAGCTATCTAACATGGTCTGTTCATTAATACCAGTTGTGTTGTGTTGTGTGATGGATACATATAATACAACATGTTGTGTAGCTATCTAACATGGTCTGTTCAATTAATACCAGTTGTGTTGTGTTGTGTGATGGATATATATAATACAGCATGTTGTGTAGCTATCTAACATGGTCTGTTCATTAATACCAGTTGTGTTGTGTGATGGATACATATAATGCAGCATGTTGTATCGCTATCTAACATGGTCTGTTCATTAATACCAGTTGTGTTGTGTTTTGTGATGGATACATATAATACAACATGCTGTGTGGCTATCTAACATGGTCTGTTCATTAATACCAGTTGTGTTGTGTTGTGTGATGGATACATATAATACAACATGCTGTGTAGCTATCTAACATGGTCTGTTCATTAATACCTGTTGTGTTCTGTGATGGATACATATAATACAGCATGTTGTGTAGCTATCTAACATGGTCTGTTCATTAATACCAGTTGTGTTGTGTGATGGATACTTATAATACAGCATGTTGTGTGGCTATCTAACATGGTCTGTTCATTAATACCAGTTGTGTTGTGTTGTGTGATGGATACATATAATACAACATGTTGTGTAGCTATCTAACATGGTCTGTTCAATTAATACCAGTTGTGTTGTGTTGTGTGATGGATATATATAATACAGCATGTTGTGTAGCTATCTAACATGGTCTGTTCATTAATACCAGTTGTGTTGTGTGATGGATACATATAATGCAGCATGTTGTATCGCTATCTAACATGGTCTGTTCATTAATACCAGTTGTGTTGTGTTGTGTGATGGATACATATAATACAACATGCTGTGTGGCTATCTAACATGGTCTGTTCATTAATACCAGTTGTGTTGTGTTGTGTGATGGATACATATAATACAACATGCTGTGTAGCTATCTAACATGGTCTGTTCATTAATACCTGTTGTGTTCTGTGATGGATACATATAATACAGCATGTTGTGTAGCTATCTAACATGGTCTGTTCATTAATACCAGTTGTGTTGTGTGATGGATACATATAATACAGCATGTTGTGTGGCTATCTAACATGGTCTGTTCATTAATACCAGTTGTGTTGTGTTGTGTGATGGATATATATAATACAGCATGTTGTGTAGCTATCTAACATGGTCTGTTTATTAATAACAGTTGTTTTGTGTTATGGATACATATAATACAACATGTTGTGTAGCTATCTAACATGGTCTGTTTATTAATAACAGTTGTTTTGTGTTATGGATACATATAATACAGCATGTTGTGTAGCTATCTAGCATGGTCTGTTCATTAATACCAGTTGTGTTGTGTTATGGATACATATAATACAGCATGTTGTGTGGCTATCTAGCATGGTCTGTTCATTAATACCAGTTGTGTTGTGTTATGGATACATATAATACAGCATGTTGTGTGGCTATCTAGCATCGTAGGTTCATTAATACCAGTTGTGTTGTGTGATGGATACATATAATACAGCATGTTGTGTGGCTATCTAGCATCGTAGGTTCATTAATACCAGTTGTGTTGTGTGATGGATACATATAATGCAGCATGTTGTATCGCTATCTAACATGGTCTTTTCATTAATACCAGTTGTGTTGTGTTGTGTGATGGATACATATAATACACATGTTGTGTGGCTATCTAACATGGTATGTTCATTAATACCAGTTGTGTTGTGTTGTGTGATGGATACATATAATACAACATGCTGTGTAGCTATCTAGCATGGTCTGTTCAATTAATACCAGTTGTGTTGTGTGATGGATACATATAATACAGCATGTTGTGTAGCTATCTAACATGGTCTGTTCATTAATACCAGTTGTGTTGTGTTATGGATACATATAATACAGCATGTTGTGTGGCTATCTAGCATCGTAGGTTCATTAATACCAGTTGTGTTGTGTGATGGATATATATAATGCAGCATGTTGTATCGCTATCTAACATGATCTTTTCATTAATACCAGTTGTGTTGTGTTGTGTGATGGATACATATAATACAACATGTTGTGTGGCTATCTAACATGGTATGTTCATTAATACCAGTTGTGTTGTGTTGTGTGATGGATACATATAATACAACATGTTGTGTAGCTATCTAACATGGTCTGTTCATTAATACCAGTTGTGTTGTGTGATGGATACATATAATACAGCATGTTGTGTGGCTATCTAACATGGTCTGTTCATTAATACCTGTTGTGTTGTGTGATGGATACATATAATACAGCATGTTGTGTAGCTATCTAACATGGTCTGTTCATTAATACCAGTTGTGTTGTGTGATGGATACATATAATACAGCATGTTGTGTGGCTATCTAACATGGTCTGTTCATTAATACCAGTTGTGTTGTGTTGT
The DNA here is from genome assembly GCA_014843695.1 of Archivesica marissinica. Lineage (NCBI taxonomy): Eukaryota > Metazoa > Mollusca > Bivalvia > Venerida > Vesicomyidae > Archivesica > Archivesica marissinica. Next base: position 96,150,125 of record CM026387.1, on the reverse strand, counting down.
GTGATGGATATATATAATACAGCATGTTGTGTAGCTATCTAACATGGTCTGTTCATTAATACCAGTTGTGTTGTGTGATGGATACATATAATGCAGCATGTTGTATCGCTATCTAACATGGTCTGTTCATTAATACCAGTTGTGTTGTGTTGTGTGATGGATACATATAATACAACATGCTGTGTGGCTATCTAACATGGTCTGTTCATTAATACCAGTTGTGTTGTGTTGTGTTGTGTTGTGTGATGGATACATATAATACACATGTTGTGTAGCTATCTAACATGGTCTGTTCATTAATACCAGTTGTGTTGTGTTGTGTGATGGATATATATAATGCAGCATGTTGTGTAGCTATCTAACATGGTCTGTTCATTAATACCAGTTGTGTTGTGTGATGGATACATATAATACAGCATGTTGTGTGGCTATCTAACATGGTCTGTTCATTAATACCAGTTGTGTTGTGTTGTGTGATGGATACATATAATACAACATGTTGTGTAGCTATCTAACATGGTCTGTTCATTAATACCAGATGTGTTGTGTTGTGTGATGGATATATATAATACAGCATGTTGTGTAGCTATCTAACATGGTCTGTTTATTAATAACAGTTTTTTTGTGTTATGGATACATATAATGCAGCATGTTGTGTGGCTATCTAACATGGTCTGTTCATTAATACCTGTTGTGTTGTGTGATGGATACATATAATACACATGTTGTGTAGCTATCTAACATGGTCTGTTCATTAATACCAGTTGTGTTGTGTTATGGATACATATAATACAGCATGTTGTGTGGCTATCTAGCATCGTAGGTTCATTAATACCAGTTGTGTTGTGTGATGGATATATATAATGCAGCATGTTGTATCGCTATCTAACATGGTCTTTTCATTAATACCAGTTGTGTTGTGTTGTGTGATGGATACATATAATACAACATGTTGTGTGGCTATCTAACATGGTATGTTCATTAATACCAGTTGTGTTGTGTGATGGATACATATAATACAGCATGTTGTGTAGCTATCTAACATGGTCTGTTCATTAATACCAGTTGTGTTGTGTGATGGATACATATAATACAACATGTTGTGTAGCTATCTAACATGGTCTGTTCATTAATACCAGTTGTGTTGTGTGATGGATACATATAATGCAGCATGTTGTATCGCTATCTAACATGGTCTGTTCATTAATACCAGTTGTGTTGTGTTGTGTGATGGATACATATAATACACATGTTGTGTAGCTATCTAACATGGTCTGTTCATTAATACCAGTTGTGTTGTGTTGTGTGATGGATATATATAATGCAGCATGTTGTGTAGCTATCTAACATGGTCTGTTCATTAATACCAGTTGTGTTGTGTGATGGATACATATAATACAGCATGTTGTGTGGCTATCTAACATGGTCTGTTCATTAATACCAGTTGTGTTGTGTTGTGTGATGGATACATATAATACAACATGTTGTGTAGCTATCTAACATGGTCTGTTCATTAATACCAGTTGTGTTGTGTTGTGTGATGGATACATATAATACAACATGTTGTGTGGCTATCTAACATGGTCTGTTCATTAATACCTGTTGTGTTGTGTGATGGATACATATAATACAGCATGTTGTGTAGCTATCTAACATGGTCTGTTCATTAATAACAGTTGTGTTGTGTTGTGTGATGGATACATATAATACAGTATGTTGTGTAGCTATCTAACATGGTCTGTTCATTAATAACAGTTGTGTTGTGTTGTGTGATGGATACATATAATACAGCATGTTGTGTGGCTATCTAACATGATCTGTTCATTAATACCAGTTGTGTTGTGTTGTGTGATGGATACATATAATACAGCATGTTGTGTAGCTATCTAACATGGTCTGTTCATTAATACCAGTTGTGTTGTGTTGTGTTGTGTTGTGTGATGGATATATATAATGCAGCATGTTGTATCGCTATCTAACATGGTCTGTTCATTAATACTAGTTGTGTTGTGTGATGGATACATATAATACAGCATGTTGTGTGGCTATCTAACATGGTCTGTTCATTAATACCAGTTGTGTTGTGTTGTGTGATGGATACATATAATACAACATGTTGTGTGGCTATCTAGCATGGTCTGTTCATTAATACCAGTTGTGTTGTGTGATGGATATATATAATACAACATGTTGTGTGGCTATCTAACATGGTCTGTTCATTAATACCAGTTGTGTTGTGTTGTGTTGTGTTGTGTGATGGATACATATAATACACATGTTGTGTAGCTATCTAACATGGTCTGTTCATTAATACCAGTTGTGTTGTGTTGTGTGATGGATATATATAATGCAGCATGTTGTGTAGCTATCTAACATGGTCTGTTCATTAATACCAGTTGTGTTGTGTTGTGTGATGGATACATATAATACAACATGTTGTGTGGCTATCTAATGCCTGCAATAAAACTTATTTTTATCATCAGAAAATTCTTTTATTATCGTAAAAACAGTAATTTATGGCAGCTACCTAGTGTGAAATCTGTACTGAGTGGATCTGGTCTGACAAGACGTGTATAGTTGTATTGTTTTCAATCCAGAAAATCTAAGACCCATGTGATATACAACAACAACAACAATCAACAACAACATTTGTTTGCATATCTACTTATTTTCATTTGTAACATTCTCCTGTTATGACATATGTTAAATAAAATACTACATTTTATAGCACATGAGTCAAATGTAACAAATATGCTTATATACGTAGTAATGGGACGAGGTTGTGAATATGCTTATATACGTAGTAATGGGACGAGGTTGTGAATATGCTTATATACCTAGTAATGGAACGAGGTTGTGAATATGCGTATATATACGTAGTAATGGGACGAGGTTGTGAATATGCTTATATACGTAGTAATGGGACGAGGTTGTGAATATGCTTATATACGTAGTAATGGGACGAGGTTGTGAATTGGAACCCCGCAACAACCAACAGCAACAATTACTTCCAGATTGTACATGTCATTATTCTGATAGCATATTATTTACAGCATTAAATTACACTGAGAGATATTGCGTTTGAATGGCCGCTATGCATTTGTTTAGGCAATATAAAGTACATGTGCTTAGGGATTCGTTCCAAACATAATTAGTGTGGGTAGGGGCCAATATGGTAGGTAGGGGTCGATAGGGTGGGTATGGGTTGATAGGGTGGGTATGGGTCAATCGGGTAGGTAGTGGTCGTAGATTTACGGTATGTTGTTATTATTTACACAAGTAACATTATCTCTCATTACTCGGTACAAACTATCCAATATACGTACATATGGTGTTTGTTCCTGCTCGTTAAATAGACACAGGTTTATTTGTTTATATGTTTCCAAGTACCTCTCAACGCAGTCATTAATCATAACACCTTTGATGTTTCAATAATTTTTCTTCCGTATTTTCGCTTCTTCATCAGTGCTAATTACTGGTATTAACTGTTTGTAAGGACGTCACGGTTTGGGTAGCACGTCTGGACTACGAATGTAAGTAATTAACTGTTTGTAAGGACGTCACGGTTTGGGTAGGACGTCTGGACTACGAACGTAGGTAGACAACTGTTTGTAAGGACGTCACGATTTGGGTAGCACGTCTGGACTACGAATGTAGGTAAATAACTGTTTGTAAGGACGTCACGGTGTGGGTAGGACGTCTGGACTACGAAAGTAGGTAAATAACTGTTTGTAAGAATGTCACGGTTTGGGTAGGACATAAGGCCTATCAACGTAGGGAGACAACTGTTTGTAAGGACGTCACGGGTTGGGTAGCACGTCTGGACTAAGAACGTAGGTAAACAACTGTTTGTAAGGACGTCACGGGTTGGATAGGACGTCTGGACTACGAAAGTAGGTAAATAACTGTTTGTAAGGACGTCACGGTTTGGGTAGGACATAAGGCCTATCAACGTAGGGAGACAACTGTTTGTAAGGACGTCACGGGTTGGGTAGGACATAAGGACTATCAACGTAGGTAGAAAACTGTTTGTAAGGACGTCACGGTTTGGGTAGGGCATAAGGACTATCAACTTAGGTAGACAACTGTTTGTAAGGACATCACGGTTTGGGTAGGACGTCTGGACTACGAACGTAGGTAAATAACTGTTTGTAAAGACGTCACGGTTTGGGTAGGACATAAGGACTATCAACGTAGGTAGAAAACTGTTTGTAAGGACGTCACGGTTTGGGTAGGACATAAGGCCTATCAACGTAGGTAGACAACTGTCTGTAAGGACGTCACGGGTTGGGTAGGACATAAGGACTATCAACGTAGGGAGACAACTGTTTGTAAGGACGTCACGGATTGGGTAGGACATAAGGACTATCAACGTAGGTAGAAAACTGTTTGTAAGGACGTCACGGTTTGGGTAGCACATAAGGCATATCAACGTAAGTAGACAACTGTTTGTAAGGACGTCACGGGTTGGGTAGGACATAAGAACTATCAATGTAGGTAGAAAACTGTTTGTAAGTACGTCACGGTTTGGGTAGAGCATAAGGACTATCAACGTAGTTAGACAACTGTTTGTAAGGACATCACGGTTTGGGTAGGACGTCTGGACTACGAACGTAGGTAAATAACTGTTTGTAAGGACGTCACGGTTTGGGTAGGACATAAGGCATATCAACGTAGACAACTGTTTGTAAGGACGTCACGGTTTGGGTAGGACATAAGGCCTATCAACGTAGGTAGACAACTGTGTGTAAGGACGTCACGAGTCGGGTAGGACACAAAGAATATCAACATTAGGTAAACAACTGTTTGTAAGAACGCCACAGGTTGTGTTGGACATAAGTACTATCGACCAAGGTAGACAACTGTTTGTAAGGACGTCACGGGTTGGATAGGACACGTGTGTATGGATACAGTAAATAAACAGCATATGTAACGTTGTAGGGGTACAGTAAATAAACAGCCTATGTAACGTGTGTAGGAATACAGTAAATAAACAGCCTATGTAACGTGTGTAGGGATACAGTAAATAAACAGCCTATGTAACGTGTGTAGGGATACAGTAAATAAACAGCCTATGTAACGTGTGTAGGAATACAGTAAATAAACAGCCTATGTAACGTGTGTAGGAATACAGTAAATAAACAGCCTATGTAACGTGTGTAGGAATACAGTAAATAAACAGCCTATGTAAAGTGTGTAGGAATACAGTAAATAAACAGCCTATGTAACGTGTGTAGGAATACAGTAAATAAACAGCCTATGTAAAGTGTGTAGGAATACAGTAAATAAACAGCCTATGTAACGCGTGTAGGGATACAGTAAATAAACAGCCTATGTAACGTGTGTAGGAATACAGTAAATAAACAGCCTATGTAACGTGTGTAGGAATACAGTAAATAAACAGCCTATGTAAAGTGTGTAGGAATACAGTAAATAAACAGCCTATGTAACGTGTGTAGGAATACAGTAAATAAACAGCCTATGTAAAGTGTGTAGGAATACAGTAAATAAACAGCCTATGTAACGTGTGTAGGAATACAGTAAATAAACAGCCTATGTAAAGTGTGTAGGAATACAGTAAATAAACAGCCTATGTAACGTGTGTTGGAATACAGTAAATAAACAGCCTATGTAACGTGTGTAGGAATACAGTAAATAAATAGCCTATGTAACGTGTGTAGGAATACAGTAAATAAACAGCCTATGTAACGTGTGTAAGAATACAGTAAATAAACAGCCTATGTAACGTGTGTAGGGATACAGTAAATGTGTACTGTTCAACCCCATAAATGACTCCCTATACGACAGACTCGGAAACTCTTCAACTGGGACGGCAGTCTGGAAGTGTTCTATTTGCGAAAACATAAATATTTCAAACAGCTCTGTCCCGAGCCTGGACTCCTTCGAAACTTCAAATCCCTTCGCCAACCTTGACAGCTCAAACATGAGCAATGTATCCTTCTCCATGGCCCAAACCTCCACTCCCAAGCGCAACCCCCCTAAGTCCAAAACAGGTCAACAAAATAACATAAAGAGGTCACTAAAAGTCCAAATCATCAACTGCAGGTCAATAGTAGACAAAAAACTCGAATTCAACAATCTCATCAGTTCATCAAAACCGGATATTGTAATGGGTACTGAGTCCTGGCTTAAACCTAAGCATTATACCAGTGAAGTGTTTGACCCAGACCTAGGTTACTCCATTTTCCGTCGCGACCGTATCAACCAGGCAGGCGGAGGTATATTTATTGCTATAAGGGATTGCTTAACAGCCCAGGAAATGCCCGACCTACAGTCTGAATGTGAGGACCTATGGGTAAAATTAGACCTTGTAGGAAATAAGTCTCTTGTTATTGGAGCTTATTACAAACCTCATGAGCTTGATATAGACAGTTTCAATCAATTCTGTAAGTCTATTGAAAAGGTTAATAAATGTTTCTCCAACATCTGGGTGGCTGGGGACCTAAATCTACCAAAGATGGACTGGGACACTACCAGCCCATCCACCGACTGCAAACACCCATCATTCTATAGACAGGTCATTGAAACGTTTAATGATACAAACCTCACCCAAATGGTTAACCTCCCCACCCGTGAAAACAACATCCTGGATTTATTCCTTACAACTAACCCCAGTTTAGTAAACCAGGTCAATATTCTACCTGGCATCAGTGATCATAATGTAGTCGAAATAAAAGTCAACACATCCGCAAGGATATGTTATCAAAAGCCTCGCAGGATTCCATTCTATAAGAAAGCAAACTGGCAGGCCATTAAACAGTCATTATGTGACTATCACCAGGTTATGACCAACGAATGTAAATATACCGCACTAAGCACTGAAGAGCTATGTGAACATTTCTCTCATGCTCTACACACCCTTACAGATAAATGGATTCCATCCAAACAGTCATCGTTAAGAGATCACCTACCCTGGGTCAATCAGAGTGTTAAGCGAATGATTAGAAGGCGTTAAATATATATGGATAAACTCCATGGAGTCCTACTTGAGTCGGTCACCTCAGCCAAATACCTTGGCGTGGATATCTCAAATAACCTGTCGTGGGACACCCACATAAAAAGGTCAACAAAGAAAACAAGCCAAACATTACGATTTCTACGTAGAAACCTCCAGGTCAAATCTGAACCCCTTAAGACCATGGCTTACCAGACACTAGTGAGACCCCAGCTTGAATATGGCTCCGAGATCTGGTCGCCCCATACCCAAACATTGATATACCAAATTGAAGGTGTCCAGCGAAGAGCAGCTCGTTGGATAAAGGCTGACTTCTATCGTACCTCTAGTGTTACAGACATGCTACATTCCCTAAATATACGCAGACTAGATCAACGGCGTATTGACAATAGGTTATCCCTTATGTATAGAAGTCATAATGATCTTGTTGCGACTCCCATTGAAAATTACCTAGTTCCTCTCTCCCGTCCTGCTCGCCATTGGCATTCCTTAAGCTATATGTTAATTACAGCAACTACAGACTACTACAAGTTTTCCTTCTTTCCAATAGATAGAATTAATTTAGTACGGTACGGTACGGAATGGATCTATTCATAATCACCGGAACCGGAATTAGTAACAACCAAGAGCAACGTTACTAAAAATAATAAACAACAAGTTGCTGCAGTCAACAAATTACCGCAATTTCTCGAAGCTCCTGTTATGATTTTGGTAAGTTAAGCGAATATGTTAGCTATGATTTTACTAACTGCACATTACATTCAGCACATTATGTTGCTGCATTCTTCTTGCCGTAATTCCCATCAGTAGAATGGTTCATCCGGGAAACTCCCGGTTGAAATGTTATTTTTTCCTACATCTACATCATACTCTCAACACTCAAAACTGAGTATGACTGGGAGTCGCTTGTCAGGGTTAGTTGTTCAGAATCTTATTAATTGAGACAGATTGTTTAAAAGACACTAGAGTACTTGTACAAACTGCTACTTGGCAAGCTGAACGATTATGGCATCAGCGGCCCTATCAACAACTGGCTACGTGACTTTCTTACGAGGCGCAATATGAGCGTCGTGATTGAGGGTGAACGGTCAGATGCAGTCGACGTTGACTCCGGTGTGCTGCAGGGTACTGTCCTTGGCCCACTCTTGTTCTTATGCCACATCAATGATCTTCCTGAGGTGGTGAAGTCCCAAGTTAGACTCTTCGCCGATGATTGTCTACTGTACAGACCCATCAAGTCAGCAAGGGATCATCTGCTGTTGCATGAGGACCTTTCAGCCCTCGAGTCCTGGGCCAAGACATGGGGAATGCGCTTCAACGCAAAGAAGTGCTACATACTCAGTATCAACAACAAGTCATCACATTTCTACCAACTTGATAATGTCTTCCTTCAACAAGTCAACGAGAACCCTTACCTAGGAGTCACTATCCAATCCGACCTGAAGTGGAACACGCATATATCCAAGGTCATAAAGAAGGCGAATTCTTCTCTGGGATTCATCAGACGTAACCTTTCCCACTGCCCACTCACATGCAGGAAGACAGCTTATCTGGCTCTTGTTAGATCTACCCTCGAATACAGCTCTATCGTCTGGGATCCTTATTATGTCAAGGACATAGAAAGACTCGAGAGAGTACAACGACAAGCAGCCAGATTCATTACTGGAGACTACAAGTCCCGAGAGGAAGGATGTGTCACAACCATGCTTCAGAACCAGGGCCTGCACAGCCTCCAAGATAGAAGGAGGGTCAACAGACTGACGTTTATGTACAAAGTGGTTCAGGGGCAGGTGCCAGCTCTACCCAGTCATGGCATACTAACACCCACAAGGGAGAAAAGAAACATTAAACTAAAACAATTCAGTGGTTACACAACATCAACTGTACTGTCAAACTATGTGACAAACAATTCAAAGTGCTTTAACCTAATACAGTGCAAAACTGAACAGTATAGGAGATCATATTTTCCTAAAACCATTATTGATTGGAACTCCTTGAGTGACAGTGTTGTGCGCGCTGACAAAGCAAGCAGCTTCAAAGCTGCCCTGATCCGGGACATATAATTAACCGGATCGCATCTCTCTCCCGTCGCGATATATACCAAATTTGGTCCTGCGACGTATACATCCAGATCCAGAGTACTACCCAAACATTGATAGACCAAATTGAAGGTGTCCAGCGAAGAGCAGCCTGTTGGATAAAGGCTGACTTCTATCGTACCTCTAGTGTTACAGACATGCTACATTCTCTAAATCTACGCAGACTAGATCAACGGCGTATTGACAATAGGTTATCCCTTAAGTATAAAATTCATAATGATCTTGTTGCTATTCCCATTGAAAATTACCTAGTTCCTCTCTCCCGTCCTGCTCGCCATTGCCATTCCTTAAGCTATAGGTTAATTACAGCAACTACAGACTACTACAAGTTTTCCTTTTTTCCAGGAATAATCTACCATTGGAACCACCTCCCTCCTGACATTGTCCATCTCCCTACCATAGAGCAATTCAATACTAAATCACATGTAGCTGATATAGCAGGTTTTGACTTGTCCCCTTTTTAGTAAATTTACATTTGCTGACTTCCACTGGGATGGCATTGTTCCTTCGTTGAGGTATTTTTGGAATAAGACTTCAAGGATATGTGAGAGTTTTTTAGACAGGGTTTTAAGTATGATTGGCTTAATTTGGTCAGGACCACTATCCTTATTTTTTAATTCAGGTTATTGAGAAGTTTCTCTATGCCATTTGAACTTACTGTTATCTTCTTCATGTTTGGAATGGATTGACCATTCAGGTTTCCATTTGTATCCTGAATTTTCATTTTACAAATGAAGGTAAGTCTTAGTGGGGATTTTGGAGCTAAAGACAGACTGATGGTGTTTGTTCAGTGCTGAGGCTTTAGCAGCTTCTTCATGGTGAAACTTGTTTTCATGCTTTAGGGGTGACATTATAAAAGAACAGAAAAAACTTGCCTTTCTGGGTTTTTCTCCCAAAACGTAATCTTGAAGAACCCATAAATGCTGTTTTTTGCGTCATCACTTATTGCTGGCTATCAACACGTCATACGTAAACATTAAAACAGCAGTAAATTCGGCCCGAAGTGAACCTATCCTCGCGGTATACCATATTTCATTACTTACTCATTCATATGAATACAATTTATTTAGTGGAAGAAGAATTTACCTCTGCAGGTACTGTTTTCGGGGGGTTTGTCAGGGACAGTGGTTAGAAATCTCTTTAAGTTAGACTGTTAAAAGAACTACAAGCTAAAGTTGAAAACAGATGTCCGATTTAATAAAGTTACGCATTTTCGCAAAGCATGGATAATATTAAAATGTTGTCAATTTGATATAGACAGAACTGGATGTACTGTAAAACATTAAAGTTTGAATGAACTACTGGTACATCCTAGCTGCTGCCGTACATTTGATACTACGGTAAAACATTCTACCACTACTGCTTCACAAACTGTACATTGTGTTCGTCTGTGTTAGTTTTCTACAGAACATCTCAATTGAACATTTCACTGTTTAATTTATCCATGTTTACTTGCAGGTTTTGTAACATCCTCAAATAAAAATGGCTCTCGTACCACCCAAGCAACCAGGAACCTACACATTCGCCAGTCAACCACGGGCTGTCCCTCAGAGAAAGAAATATAGAGATCCTCTTGGACAACAGGACCAGTAAGAACATCTCATAATCATTGTAACAACTCAAAGTTTCACTCAATTTTGCTCAAATTTGGTTATAAGTTATATTTTATTTGATAATTTGTCATTTCTGTCAAACAGTAATCAAAGAAATCTGTGTACATACTGTAGCAACTAGCTAGTATATTTGTATATTTTGGTACAACATATCTTGAAACATTGATTCATTTTGGTAATCAAGATATATCCGTCAAATAACTAGCTACTAGGTAAAATTCATGCAACAACTTGAGAAACATTATTTTTGGGCAATACATGTATCTAGCACATCTTAGAAGCTCTGCCCGCATTTGTTTATAATCAAACTATGTTTCACTCATGAACATTTCAGGAAAGCTATCACTTGTGGCATTCAATCACTGCGATAATGAACAAACCAATACCCTTGGATGGCTAGAATCTGAATAGCTTTCTCGCATAGACAGCAATAAATATGTTATATATCTGACTAGCTTTCTCCCATAGACAGCAATAAATATGTTATATATCTGACTAGCTTTCTCGCATAGACAGCAATAAATATGTTATATATCTGACTAGCTTTCTCGCATAGACAGCAATACATATGTTATATATCTGACTAGCTTTCTCCCATAGACAGCAATAAATATGTTATATATCTGAATAGCTTTCTCCCATAGACAGCAATAAATATGTTATATATCTGACTAGCTTTCTCCCATAGACAGCAATAAATATGTTATATATCTGACTAGCTTTCTCCCATAGACAGCAATAAATATGTTATATATCTGACTAGCTTTCTCGCATAGACAGCAATAAATATGTTATATATCTGACTAGCTTTCTCGCATAGACAGCAATACATATGTTATATATCTGACTAGCTTTCTCCCATAGACAGCAATAAATATGTTATATATCTGAATAGCTTTCTCCCATAGACAGCAATAAATATGTTATATATCTGACTAGCTTTCTCCCATAGACAGCAATAAATATGTTATATATCTGACTAGCTTTCTCCCATAGACAGCAATAAATATGTTATATATCTGAATAGCTTTCTCGATAGACAGCAATAAATATGTTATATATCTGAATAGCTTTCTCGTATAGACAGCAATAAATATGTATATATCTGAATAGCTTTCTCGTATAGACAGCAATAAATATGTTATATATCTGAATAGCTTTCTCGTATAGACAGCAATAAATATGTTATATATCTGAATAGCTTTCTCGTATAGACAGCAATAAATATGTTATATATCTGAATAGCTTTCTCGTATAGACAGCAATAAATATGTTATATATCTGAATAGCTTTCTCGTATAGACAGCAATAAATATGTTATATATCTGAATAGCTTTCTCGTATAGACAGCAATAAATATGTTATATATCTGAATAGCTTTCTCGACAGCAATAAATATGTTATATATCTGAATAGCTTTCTCGACAGCAATAAATATGTTATATATCTGAATAGCTTTCTCGACAGCAATAAATATGTTATATATCTGAATAGCTTTCTCGACAGCAATAAATATGTTATATATCTGAATAGCTTTCTCGACAGCAATAAATATGTTATATATCTGAATAGCTTTCTCGTATAGACAGCAATAAATATGTTATATATCTGAATAGCTTTCTCGTATAGACAGCAATAAATATGTTATATATCTGAATAGTTTTCTCGTATAGACAGCAATAAATATGTTATATATCTGAATAGTTTTCTCGCATAGACAGCAATAAATATGTTATATATCTGAATAGCTTTCTCGTATAGACAGCAATAAATATGTTATATATCTGAATAGCTTTCTCCCATAGACAGCAATAAATATGTTATATATCTGACTAGCTTTCTCCCATAGACAGCAATAAATATGTTATATATCTGACTAGCTTTCTCCCATAGACAGCAATAAATATGTTATATATCTGAATAGCTTTCTCGTATAGACAGCAATAAATATGTTATATATCTGAATAGCTTTCTCGTATAGACAGCAATAAATATGTTATATATCTGAATAGCTTTCTCGCATAGACAGCAATAAATATGTTATATATCTGACTAGCTTTCTCGTATAGACAGCAATAAATATGTTATATATCACATTAATATTTATATTTTCAGAGATCCACAAAATGCAGCACTATATGGCAATATTATGTATGACAGGCGTATTGTCAGAGGTAACACATATGCTCAACACACCCTGCCAGCGGTAAGTAACTTGTTTCATGTTTTACCCGGTACCTGTATGACTCCTGTATACCTCAGAAGCAGGTACAATGATTTGGGCTGTGTTGTGTGCGAATGCAGGTTAGAATATAATTGAATTGAATTTGGGAGTTGTGGACTGCGTCGATTCTAAATGTTTGTCGCGTGATTCCACATACTTCAAAAAAGGGGAATTCTTGTCTGTCTGCAGTATTTTTATCACTACATTTCAAATAAGAAAATGAACAATCTGCATGTTGAGTTATATCCCAGCATCATTGTATGATCCTCTTGTACCTCGATGTGACATAAACGTTTTATTCTCGCACCTCACCGTCATAATTCCCGGGGCGAGGCTACATCAAAGATACACCCCCAAATAATAGCTTAACTTTATACATCTGAATGCCTGAATATTATGATGTGTAAAGATTGCTATTTGCCTATCTTAGAGCTACATGTAGGGCTACAGCTAGAGGGTAGTAGTTTACATGTAGGGCTACAGCTAGAGGGTAGTAGTTTACATGTAGGGCTACAGCTAGAGGGTAGTAGTTTACATGCAGGGCTACAGCTAGAGGGTAGTAGTTTACATATAGGGCTACAGCTAGAGGGTAGTAGTTTACATGTAGGGCTACAGCTAGAGGGTAGTAGTTTACATGCAGGGCTACAGCTAGAGGGTAGTAGTTTACATGTAGGCTACAGCTAGAGGGTAGTAGTTTACATGTAGGGATACAGCTAGAGGGTAGTAGTTTACATGTAGGCTACAGCTAGAGGGTAGTAGTTTACATGTAGGCTACAGCTAGAGGGTAGTAGTTTACATGTAGGGATACAGCTAGAGGGTAGTAGTTTACATGTAGGGCTACAGCTAGAGGGTAGTAGTTTACATGTAGGGCTATAGCTAGATGGTAGTAGTTTACATGCAGGGCTACAGCTAAAGGGTAGTAGTTTATATGTATAGCTACATCTAAAGGGTAGTAGTTTACATGTATGGCTACAGCTAGAGGGTAGTAGTTTACATGCAGGGCTACAGCTAGAGGGTAGTAGTTTACATGTAGGGCTACAGCTAGAGGGTAGTAGTTTACATGCAGTACTACAGCTAGAGGGTAGTAGTTTACATGTAGGACTACAGCTAGAGGGTAGTAGTTTACATGCAGTACTACAGCTAGAGGGTAGTAGTTTACATGCAGTACTACAGCTAGAGGGTAGTAGTTTACATGCAGGGTTACAGCTAGAGGGTAGTAGTTTACATGTAGGGCTACAGCTATAGGGTAGTAGCTTACATGTAGGGCTACAGCTAGAGGGTAGTAGTTTACATGTTGGGTTACAGCTAGAGTGTAGTAGTTTACATGTTGGGCTACAGCTAGAGGGTAGTAGTTTACATGTTGGGTTACAGCTAGAGGGTAGTAGTTTAAATGTTGGGTTACAGCTAGAGTGTAGTAGTTTACATGTTGGGCTACAGCTAGAGGGTAGTAGTTTACATGTTGGGTTACAGCTAGAGGGTAGTAGTTTATATGTTGGGTTACAGCTAGAGTGTAGTAGTTTACATGTTGGGCTACAGCTAGAGTGTAGTAGTTTACATGTTGGGCTACAGCTAGAGGGTAGTAGTTTACATGTAGGGCTACAGCTAGAGGGTAGTAGTTTACATGTAGGGCTACATCTAGAGAGTAGTAGTTTACATGTAGGGCTACAGCTAGATGGTAGTAGTTTACATGTAGGGCTACAGCTAGAGGGTAGTAGCTTACATGTAAGGCTACAGCTGGAGGGTAGTATTTTACATGTTGGGTTACAGCTAGAGGGTAATAGTTTACATGTAGGGCTACAGCTAGAGGGTAGTAGTTTACATACATGGCTACAGCTAGAGGGTATTAGTTGAAATCCAGGGCTACAGCTAGAGGGTAGTAGTTTACATGTTGGGCTACAGCTAGAGGGTAGTAGTTTACATGTATGGCTACAGTTAGAGGGTAGTAGTTTACATGTTGGATTACAGCTTGAGGGTATTAATTTACATGTAGGGCTACAGCTAGAGGGTAGTAGTTTACATGTAGGGCTACAGCTAGAGGGTAGTAGTTTACATGCATAGCTACAGCTAGAGGGTATTAGTTTACATCCAGGGCTACAGCTAGATGGCAGTAGTTTAATGCAGAACTACAGCTATAGGGTAGTAGCTTACATGTTGGGCTACAGCTAGAGGGTAATAGTTTACATGTAGGGCTACAGCTAGAGGGTAATAGTTTACATGTAGGGCTACAGCTAGAGGGTAATAGTTTACATGTAGGGCTACAGCTAGAGGGTAGTAGCTTACATGCAGGGCTACAGCTAGAGGGTAATAGTTTACATGTAGGGCTACAGCTAGAGGGTAGTAGCTTACATGCAGGGCTACAGCTAGAGGGTAGTAGTTTACATACAGGGCTACAGCTAGAGGGTAGTAGTTTACATGTAGGGCTACAGCTAGAGGGTAGTAGTTTACATGCAGGGCAACAGCTAGAGGGTAGTAGTTTACATGCAGGGCTACAGATAGAGGGTAGTAGTTTACATGTTGGGTTACAGCTAGAGTATAGTAGTTTAAATGTAGGGCTACAGCTAGAGGGTAGTAGTTTACATGCAGGACTATAGCTATAGGGTAGTAGTTTACATGCAGACCTACAGCTAGAGGGTAGTAGCTTACATGCAGGGCTACAGCTAGAGGGCAGTAGTTTACATGTAGGACTACAGCTAGAGGGCAGTAGTTTACATGCATGGCTACAGCTAGAGGGTAGTAGTTCACATGCAGGGCTACAGCTAGAGGGTAGTAGTTTACATGTAGGACTACAGCTAGATGGCAGTAGTTTACATGTAGGACTACAGCTAGAGGGTAGTAGTTTACATGCAGGGCTACAGCTAGAGGGTAGTAGTTTACATGCAGGGCTACAGCTAGAGGGTAGTAGTTTACATGTTGGGCTACAGCTAGAGGGTAGTAGTTTACATGCAGGGCTACAGCAAGAGGGTAGTAATTTACATGTTGGGCTACAGCTAGAGGGTAGTAGTTTACATGTTGGGTTACAGCTAGAGGGTAGTAGTTTACATGTAGGGTTACAGCTAGAGGGTAGTAGTTTACATATAGGGCTACAACTAGAGTGTAGTAGCTTACATACAGGGCTACAGCTAGAGGGCAGTAGTTTACATGTAGGACTACAGCTAGAGGGCAGTAGTTTACATGCATGGCTACAGCTAGAGGGTAGTAGTTTACATGCAGGGCTACAGATAGAGGGTAGTAGTTCACATGCAGGGCTACAGCTAGAGGGTAGTAGTTTACATGTAGGACTACAGCTAGAGGGTAGTAGTTTACATGCAGGGCTACAGCTAGAGGGTAGTAGTTTACATGCAGGGCTACAGCTAGAGGGTAGTAGTTTACATGTTGGGCTACAGCTAGAGGGTAGTAGTTTACATGCAGGGCTACAGCTAGAGGGTAGTAGTTTACATGTTGGGTTACAGCTAGAGGGTAGTAGTTTACAGGTAGGGCTACAACTAGAGGGTAGTAGTTTACATGTAGGGCTACAACTAGAGTGTAGTAGCTTACATGTAGGGCTATAGCTATAGGGTAGTAGTTTACATGTTGGGCTACAGCTAGAAGGTAGTAATTTACATGTAGGACTACAGCTAGATGGTAGTAGTTTACATGCAGGGCTACAGCTAGAGGGTAGAGTTACTCAGGGCTACAACAGCTAGAGGGTAGTAGTTTACATGCAGGGCTACAGCTAGAGGGTAGTAGTTTACATGCAGGGCTACAGCTAGAGGGAGTAGTTTACATGCAGGGCTACAGCTAGAGGGTAGTAGTTTACATGTAGGGCTACAGCTAGAGGGTAGTAGTTTACATGCAGGGCTAAGCTAGAGGTAGTAGTTTACATGTTGGGCTACAGCTAGAGGGTAGTAGTTTACATGTAGGGCTACAGCTAGAGGGTAGTAGTTTACATGCAGGGCTACAGCTAGAGGGTAGTAGTTTACATGTTGGGCTACAGCTAGAGGGTAGTAGTTTACATGTAGGACTACAGCTAGATGGTAGTAGTTTACATGCAGGGCTACAGCTAGAGGGTAGTAGTTTACATGCAGGGCTACAGCTAGAGGGTAGTAGTTTACATGCAGGGCTACAGCTAGAGGGTAGTAGTTTACATGTTGGGCTACAGCTATAGGGTAGTAGTTTACATGTAGGGCTACAGCTAGAGGGTAGTAGTTTACATGTAGGGCTACAGCTAGAGGGTAGTAGTTTACATGTAGGGCTACAGCTAGAGGGTAGTAGTTTACATGTAGGGCTACAGCTAGAGGGTAGTAGTTTACATGTAGGGCTACAGCTAGAGGGTAGTAGTTTACATGTAGGGCTACAGCTAGAGGGTAGTAGTTTACATGCAGGGCTACAGCTAGAGGGTAGTAGTTTACATGCAGGGCTACAGCTAGAGGGTAGTAGTTTACATGTAGGGCTACAGCTAGAGGGTAGTAGTTTACATGCAGGGCTACAGCTAGAGGGTAGTAGTTTACATGCAGGGCTACAGCTAGAGGGTAGTAGTTTACATGTTGGGTTACAGCTAGAGTATAGTAGTTTACATGTAGGGCTACAGCTAGAGGGTAGTAGTTTACATGCAGGACTATAGCTATAGGGTAGTAGTTTACATGCAGACCTACAGCTAGAGGGTAGTAGCTTACATGCAGGGCTACAGCTAGAGGGCAGTAGTTTACATGTAGGACTACAGCTAGAGGGCAGTAGTTTACATGCATGGCTACAGCTAGAGGGTAGTAGTTCACATGCAGGGCTACAGCTAGAGGGTAGTAGTTTACATGTAGGACTACAGCTAGATGGCAGTAGTTTACATGTAGGACTACAGCTAGAGGGTAGTAGTTTACATGCAGGGCTACAGCTAGAGGGTAGAAGCTTACATGCAGGGCTACAGCTAGAGGGCAGTAGTTTACATGTAGGACTACAGCTAGAGGGCAGTAGTTTACATGCATGGCTACAGCTAGAGGGTAGTAGTTTACATGCAGGGCTACAGCTAGAGGGTAGTAGTTCACATGCAGGGCTACAGCTAGAAGGTAGTAGTTTACATGTAGGACTACAGCTAGATGGCAGTAGTTTACATGTAGGACTACAGCTAGAGGGTAGTAGTTTACATGCAGGGCTACAGCTAGAGGGTAGTAGTTTACATGCAGGGCTACAGCTAGAGGGTAGTAGTTTACATGTTGGGCTACAGCTAGAGGGTAGTAGTTTACATGCAGGGCTACAGCTAGAGGGTAGTAATTTACATGTTGGGCTACAGCTAGAGGGTAGTAGTTTACATGTTGGGTTACAGCTAGAGGGTAGTAGTTTACATGTAGGGTTACAGCTAGAGGGTAGTAGTTTACATGTAGGGCTACAGCTAGATGGTAGTAGTTTACATGTAGGGCTACAGCTAGAGGGTAGTAGTTCACATGTTGGGTTACAGCTAGAGGGTAGTAGTTTACATGTAGGGCTATAGCTTGATGGCAGTAGTTTACATGTAGAGCTATAGCTAGAGGGTAGTAGTTTACATGCAGGGCTACAGCTAGAGGGTAGTAGTTTACATGCAGGGCTACAGCTAGAGCGTAGTAGTTTACATGTACGGCTACAGCTAGAGGGTAATAGCTTACATGTAGGGCTACAGCTAGAGGGTAGTAGTTTACATACAGGGCTACAGCTAGATGGCAGTAGTCTAATGCAGAACTGCAGCTAGAGGGTAGTAGTTTACATGCAGGGCTACAACTAGAGGGTATTAGTTTACATCCAGGGCTACAGCTAGAGGGCAGTAGTTTACATGTAGGGCTACAGCTAGAGGGTAGTAGTTTACATGTAGGGCTACAGCTAGAGGGTAGTAGCTTACATGCAGGGCTAAAGCTAGAGGTTAGTAGTTTACATGTTGGGCTACAGCTAGAGGGTAGTAGTTTACATGCAGGTCTACAGCTAGAGGGTAGTAGCTTACGTGTTGGGCTATAGCTAGAGGGTAGTAGTTTACATGTTGGGCTACAGTTAGAGGGTAGTAGTTTACATGTAGGACTACAGCTAGATGGTAGTAGTTTACATGCAGGGCTACAGCTAGAGGGTAGTAGCTTACATGCAGGGCTACAGCTAGAGGTTAGTATTTTACATGCAGGGCTACAGCTAGAGCGTAGTAGTTTACATGTTGGGCTACAGCTATAGGGTAGTAGTTTACATGCAGGGTTACAGCTAGAAGGTAGTAGCTTACATGTTGGGCTACAGCTAGAGGGTAGTAGTTTAGATGTTGGGTTACAGCTAGAGGGTAGTAGTTTACATGTAGGGCTACAGCTAGAGGGTAGTAGTTTACATGCAGGGCTACAGCTAGAGGGCAGTAGTTTAATGCAGGACAGCAGCTAGAGGGTAGTAGTTTACATGTAGGGCTACAGCTAGAGGGTAGTAGTTTACATGTAGGGCTACAGCTAGAGGGTAGTAGCTTACATGCAGGGCTAAAGCTAGAGGTTAGTAGTTTACATGTTGGGCTACAGCTATAGGGTAGTAGTTTACATGCAGGGCTACAGCTAGAAGGTAGTAGCTTACATGTTGGGCTACAGCTAGAGGGTAGTAGTTTACATGTAGGGCTACAGCTAGAGGGTAGTAGTTTACATGTAGGGCTACAGCTAGAGGGTAGTAGTTTACATGTAGGGCTACAGCTAGAGGGTAGTATTTTACATGTAGGGCTACATCTAGAGGGCAGTAGTTTACATGCAGGGCTACAGCTAGAGGGTAGTAGTTTATATGCGGGGCTACAGCTAGAGGGTAGTAGTTTATATGCAGGGCTACAGCTAGAGGGTAGTAGTTTACATGTAGGGCTACAGCTAGAGGGTAGTAGTTTACATGTAGGGCTACAGCTAGAGGGTAGTAGTTTACATGTAGCGCTAGAGCTAGAGGGTAGTAGTTTACATGTTGGGTTACAGCTAGAAGGTATTAATTTACATGTAGGGTTACAGCTAGAGGGTAGTAATTTACATGTAGGGCTACAGCTAGCGGGTAGTAGTTTACATTTAGGGCTACAGCTAGAGGGTAGTAGTTTACATGTAGGGCTACAGCTAGAGGGTAGTAGCTTACATGTAGGGCTACAGCTAGAGGGTAGTAGCTTACATGTAGGGCTACAGCTAGAGGGTAGTAGTTTACATGCAGGGCTACAGCTAGAGGGTAGTAGTTTACATGTAGGGCTACAGCTAGAGGGTAGTAGCTTACATGTAGGGCTACAGCTAGATGGTAGTAATTTACATGTAGGGCTACAGCTAGAGGGTAGTAGTTCACATGTTGGGTTACAGCTAGAGGGTAGTAGTTTACATGTAGGGCTACAGCTAGAGGGTAGTAGTTTACATGTAGGGCTACAGCTAGAGGGTAGTAGTTTACATGCAGGGCTACAGCTAGAGGGTAGTATTTACATGTAGGGCTACAGCTAGAGGGCAGTAGTTTACATGTAGGGCTACAGCTAGAGGGTAGTAGTTTACATGTAGGGCTACAGCTAGAGGGTAGTAGTTTACATGCAGGGCTACAGCTAGAGGGTAGTAGTTTACATGCAGGGCTACAGCTAGAGGGCAGTAGTTTACATGTAGGACTACAGCTAGAGGGCAGTAGTTTACATGCAGGGCTACAGCTAGAGGGTAGTAGTTTACATGCAGGGCTACAGCTAGAGGGTAGTATTTCACATGCAGGGCTACAGCTAGAGGGTAGTAGTTTAGATGTTGGGTTACAGCTAGAGGGTAGTAGTTTACATGTAGGGCTACAGCTAGAGGGTAGTAGTTTACATCCAGGGCTACAGCTAGAGGGCAGTAGTTTAATGCAGGACAGCAGCTAGAGGGTAGTAGTTTACATGTAGGGCTACAGCTAGAGGGTAGTAGTTTACATGTAGGGCTACAGCTAGAGGGTAGTAGCTTACATGCAGGGCTAAAGCTAGAGGTTAGTAGTTTACATGTTGGGCTACAGCTATACAGTAGTAGTTTACATGTTGGGCTACAGCTATAGGGTAGTAGTTTACATGTAGGGCTACAGCTAGAGGGTAGTAGTTTACATGTAGGGCTACAGCTAGAGGGTAGTAGTTTACATGTAGGGCTACAGCTAGAGGGTAGTATTTTACATTAGGGCTACATCTAGAGGGCAGTAGTTTACATGCAGGGCTACAGCTAGAGGGTAGTAGTTTATATGCAGGGCTACCGCTAGAGGGTAGTAGTTTATATGCAGGGCTACAGCTAGAGGGTAGTAGTTTACATGTAGGGATACAGCTAGAGGGTAGTAGTTTACATGTAGGGCTACAGCTAGAGGGTAGTAGTTTACATGTAGTGCTAGAACTAGAGGGTAGTAGTTTACATGTTGGGTTACAGCTAGAAGGTATTAATTTACATGTAGGGTTACAGCTAGAGGGTAGTAATTTACATGTAGGGCTACAGCTAGCGGGTAGTAGTTTACATTTAGGGCTACAGCTAGAGGGTAGTACTTTACATGTAGGGCTACAGCTAGAGGGTAGTAGTTTACATGCAGGGCTACAGCTAGAGGGTAGTAGTTTACATCTAGGGCTACAGCTAGAGGGTAGTAGTTTACATGCAGGGCTACAGCTAGAGGGTAGTAGTTTACATGCAGGGCTACAGCTAGAGGGTAGTAGTTCACATGCAGGGCTACAGCTAGAGAGTAGTAGTTTACATGTAGGACTACAGCTAGATGGCAGTAGTTTACATGTAGGACTACAGCTAGAGGGTAGTAGTTTACATGCAGGGCTACAGCTAGAGGGTAGTAGTTTACATGTTGGGCTACAGCTAGAGGGTAGTAGTTTACATGCAGCGCTACAGCTAGAGGGTAGTAATTTACATGTTGGGTTACAGCTAGAGGGTACTAGTTTACATGTAGGGCTACAACTAGAGGGTAGTAGCTTACATGTAGGGCTACAGCTAGATAGTAGTAATTTACATGTAGGGCTACAGCTAGAGGGTAGTAGTTCACATGTTGGGTTACAGCTAGAGGGTAGTAGTTTACATGTAGGGCTACAGCTAGATGGTAGTAGTTTACATGTAGGGCTACAGCTAGAGGGTAGTAGTTTACATGCAGGGCTACAGCTAGAGGGTAGATATTTACATGTAGGGCTACAGCTAGAGGGCAGTAGTTTACATGTAGGGCTACAGCTAGAGGGTAGTAGTTTACATGTAGGGCTACAGCTAGAGGGTAGTAGTTTACATGCAGGGCTACAGCTAGAGGGTAGTAGCTTACATGCAGGGCTACAGCTAGAGGGCAGTAGTTTACATGTAGGACTACAGCTAGAGGGCAGTAGTTTACATGCATGGCTACAGCTAGAGGGTAGTAGTTTACATGCAGGGCTACAGCTAGAGGGTAGTAGTTCACATGCAGGGCTACAGCTAGAGGGTAGTAGTTTACATGTAGGACTACAGCTAGATGGCAGTAGTTTACATGTAGGACTACAGCTAGAGGGTAGTAGTTTACATGCAGGGCTACAGCTAGAGGGTAGTAGTTTACATGCAGGGCTACAGCTAGAGGGTAGTAGTTTACATGTTGGGCTACAGCTAGAGGGTAGTAGTTTACATGCAGGGCTACAGCTAGAGGGTAGTAATTTACATGTTGGGCTACAGCTAGAGGGTAGTAGTTTACATGTTGGGTTACAGCTAGAGGGTAGTAGTTTACATGTAGGGTTACAGCTAGAGGGTAGTAGTTTACATGTAGGGCTACAGCTAGATGGTAGTAGTTTACATGTAGGGCTACAGCTAGAGGGTAGTAGTTCACATGTTGGGTTACAGCTAGAGGGTAGTAGTTTACATGTAGGGCTACAGCTAGAGGGTAGTAGTTTATATGCAGGGCTACAGCTAGAGGGTAGTAGTTTACATGTAGGGATACAGCTAGATGGTAGTAGTTTACATGTAGGGCTATAGCTTGATGGCAGTAGTTTACATGTAGGACTACAGCTAGAGGGTAGTAGTTTACATGCAGGGCTACAGCTAGAGGGTAGTAGTTTACATGCAGGGCTACAGCTAGAGCGTAGTAGTTTACATGTACGGCTACAGCTAGAGGGTAGTAGTTTACATACAGGGCTACAGCTAGATGGCAGTAGTCTAATGCAGAACTGCAGCTAGATGGTAGTAGTTTACATGCAGGGCTACAACTAGAGGGTATTAGTTTACATGTAGGGCTACAGCTAGAGGGTAGTAGTTTACATGTAGGGCTACAGCTAGAGGGTAGTAGCTTACATGCAGGGCTAAAGCTAGAGGTTAGTAGTTTACATTTTGGGCTACAGCTAGAGGGTAGTAGTTTACATGCAGGTCTACAGCTAGAGGGTAGTAGCTTACATGTTGGGCTATAGCTAGAGGGTAGTAGTTTACATGTTGGGCTACAGTTAGAGGGTAGTAGTTTACATGTAGGACTACAGCTAGATGGTAGTAGTTTACATGCAGGGCTACAGCTAGAGGGTAGTAGCTTACATGCAGGGCTACAGCTAGAGGGTAGTATTTACATGCAGGGCTACAGCTAGAGCGTAGTAGTTTACATGTGGGCTACAGCTAGGGTAGTAGTTTACATGCAGGGCTACAGCTAGAAGGTAGTAGCTTACATGTTGGCTACAGCTAGAGGGTAGTAGTTTAGATGTTGGGTTACAGCTAGAGGGTAGTAGTTTACATGTAGGGCTACAGCTAGAGGGTAGTAGTTTACATCCAGGGCTACAGCTAGAGGGCAGTAGTTTAATGCAGGACAGCAGCTAGAGGGTAGTAGTTTACATGTAGGGCTACAGCTAGAGGGTAGTAGTTTACATGTAGGGCTACAGCTAGAGGGTAGTAGCTTACATGCAGGGCTAAAGCTAGAGGTTAGTAGTTTACATGTTGGGCTACAGCTATAGGTAGTAGTTTACATGCAGGGCTACAGCTAGAGGGTAGTAGTTTACATGTAGGGCTACAGCTAGAGGGTAGTAGTTTACATGTAGGGCTAGAGCTAGAGGGTAGTAGTTTACATGTTGGGTTACAGCTAGAAGGTATTAATTTACATGTAGGGTTACAGCTAGAGGGTAGTAGTTTACATGTAGGGCTACATCTAGAGGGTAGTAGTTTACATGTAGGGCTAGAGCTAGAGGGTAGTAGTTTACATGTTGGGTTACAGCTAGAAGGTATTAATTTACATGTAGGGTTACAGCTAGAGGGTAGTAGTTTACATGTAGGGCTACATCTAGAGGGTAGTAGTTTACATGTAGGGCTAGAGCTAGAGGGTAGTAGTTTACATGTTGGGTTACAGCTAGAAGGTATTAATTTACATGTAGGGTTACAGCTAGAGGGTAGTAGTTTACATGTAGGGCTACATCTAGAGGGTAGTAGTTTACATGTAGGGCTAGAGCTAGAGGGTAGTAGTTTACATGTTGGGTTACAGCTAGAAGGTATTAATTTACATGTAGGGTTACAGCTAGAGGGTAGTAGTTTACATGTTGGGCTACAGCTAGAGGGTAGTAGTTTACATGCAGGGCTACAGCTAGAGGGTAGTAATTTACATGTTGGGCTACAGCTAGAGGGTAGTAGTTTACATGTTGGGTTACAGCTAGAGGGTAGTAGTTTACATGTAGGGTTACAGCTAGAGGGTAGTAGTTTATATGTAGGGCTACAACTAGAGGGTAGTAGCTTACATGTAGGGCTACAGCTAGATAGTAGTAAGTTACATGTAGGGCTACAGCTAGAGGGTAGTAGTTCACATGTTGGGTTACAGCTAGAGGGTAGTAGTTTACATGTAGGGCTACAGCTAGAGGGTAGTAGTTTACATGTAGGACTACAGCTAGAGGGTAGTAGTTTACATGCAGGGCTACAGCTAGAGGGTAGTAGTTTACATGTAGGACTACAGCTAGAGGGTAGTAGTTTACATGTAGGGCTACAGCTAGAGGGTAGTAGTTTACATGCAGGGCTACAGCTAGAGGGTAGATATTTACATGTAGGGCTACAGCTAGAGGGCAGTAGTTTACATGTAGGGCTACAGCTAGAGGGTAGTAGTTTACATGTATGGCTACAGCTAGAGGGTAGTAGTTTATATGCAGGGCTACAGCTAGAGGGTAGTAGTTTACATGTAGGGATACAGCTAGAGGGTAGTAGTTTACATGCAGGGCTACAGCTAGAGGGTAGTAGTTTACATGCAGGGCTACAGCTAGAGCGTAGTAGTTTACATGTACGGCTACAGCTAGAGGGTAATAGCTTACATGTAGGGCTACAGCTAGAGGGTAGTAGTTTACATACAGGGCTACAGCTAGAGGGCAGTAGTCTAATGCAGAACTGCAGCTAGAGGGTAGTAGTTTACATGCAGGGCTACAACTAGAGGGTATTAGTTTACATCCAGGGCTACAGCTAGAGGGCAGTAGTTTACATGTAGGGCTACAGCTAGAGGGTAGTAGTTTACATGTAGGGCTACAGCTAGAGGGTAGTAGCTTACATGCAGGGCTAAAGCTAGAGGGTAGTAGTTTACATGTTGGGCTACAGCTAGAGGGTAGTAGCTTACATGCAGGGCTACAGCTAGAGGGTAGTATTTTACATGCAGGGCTACAGCTAGAGCGTAGTAGTTTACATGTTGGGCTACAGCTATAGGGTAGTAGTTTACATGCAGGGCTACAGCTAGAAGGTAGTAGCTTACATGTTGGGCTACAGCTAGAGGGTAGTAGTTTAGATGTTGGGTTACAGCTAGAGGGTAGTAGTTTACATGTAGGGCTACAGCTAGAGGGTAGTAGTTTACATCCAGGGCTACAGCTAGAGGGCAGTAGTTTAATGCAGGACAGCAGCTAGAGGGTAGTAGTTTACATGTAGGGCTACAGCTAGAGGGTAGTAGTTTACATGTAGGGCTACAGCTAGAGGGTAGTAGCTTACATGCAGGGCTAAAGCTAGAGGTTAGTAGTTTACATGTTGGGCTACAGCTATAGGGTAGTAGTTTACATGCAGGGCTACAGCTAGAAGGTAGTAGCTTACATGTTGGGCTACAGCTAGAGGGTAGTAGTTTACATGTAGGGCTACAGCTAGAGGGTAGTAATTTACATGTAGGGCTACAGCTAGAGGGTAGTAGTTTACATGTAGGGCTACAGCTAGAGGGTAGTATTTTACATGTAGGGCTACATCTAGAGGGCAGTAGTTTACATGCAGGGCTACAGCTAGAGGGTAGTAGTTTATATGCAGGGCTACAGCTAGAGGGTAGTAGTTTACATGTAGGGATACAGCTAGAGGGTAGTAGTTTACATGTAGGGCTACAGCTAGAGGGTAGTAGTTTACATGTAGGGCTAGAGCTAGAGGGTAGTAGTTTACATGTTGGGTTACAGCTAGAAGGTATTAATTTACATGTAGGGTTACAGCTAGAGGGTAGTAGTTTACATGTAGGGCTACAGCTAGCGGGTAGTAGTTTATATTTAGGGCTACAGCTAGAGGGTAGTAGTTTACATGTAGGGCTACAGCTAGAGGGTAGTAGCTTACATGCAGGGCTACAGCTAGAGGGTAGTAGTTTAGATGTTGGGTTACAGCTAGAGGGTAGTAGTTTACATCCAGGGCTACAGCTAGAGGGCAGTAGTTTAATGCAGGACAGCAGCTAGAGGGTAGTAGTTTACATGTAGGGCTACAGCTAGAAGGTAGTAGTTTACATGTAGGGCTACAGCTAGAGGGTAGTAGCTTACATGCAGGGCTAAAGCTAGAGGTTAGTAGTTTACATGTTGGGCTACAGCTAGAGGGTAGTAGTTTACATGCAGGGCTACAGCTAGAGGGTAGTAGTTTACATGTTGGGCTACAGCTAGAGGGTAGTAGTTTACATGTAGGGCTACAGCTAGAGGGTAGTAATTTACATGTAGGGCTACAGCTAGAGGGTAGTAGTTTACATGTAGGGCTACAGCTAGAGGGTAGTAGTTTACATGTAGGGCTACAGCTAGAGGGTAGTAGTTTACATGCAGGGCTACAGCTAGAGGGTAGTAGTTTACATGTAGGGCTACAGCTAGAGGGTAGTAGTTTACATGTAGGGCTACAGCTAGAGGGTAGTAGTTTACATGTTGGGCTACAGCTAGAAGGTAGTAATTTACATGTAGGGCTACAGCTAGAGGGTAGTAGTTTACATGTAGGGCTACAGCTAGAGGGTAGTAGTTTACATGTAGGGCTACAGCTAGAGGGTAGTAGTTTACATGTAGGGCTACAGCTAGAGGGTAGTAGTTTACATGTAGGGCTACAGCTAGAGGGTAGTAGTTTACATGTAGGGCTACAGCTAGAGGGTAGTAGTTTACATGTAGGGCTACAGCTAGAGGGTAGTAGTTTACATGTAGGGCTACAGCTAGAGGGTAGTAGTTTACATGTAGGGCTAGAGCTAGAGGGTAGTAGTTTACATGTTGGGTTACAGCTAGAAGGTATTAATTTACATGTAGGGTTACAGCTAGAGGGTAGTAGTTTACATGTAGGGCTACAGCTAGCGGGTAGTAGTTTACATTTAGGGCTACAGCTAGAGGGTAGTAGTTTACATGTAGGGCTACAGCTAGAGGGTAGTAGCTTACATGTAGGGCTACAGCTAGAGGGTAGTAGTTTACATCTAGGGCTACAGCTAGAGGTTAGTAGTTTACATGCAGGGCTACAGCTAGAGGGTAGTAGTTTACATCTAGGGCTACAGCTAGATGGTAGTAGTTTACATGCAGGGCTACAGCTAGAGGGTAGTAGTTCACATGTAGGGCTACAGCTAGAGGGTAGTAGTTTACATGTAGGACTACAGCTAGATGGCAGTAGTTTACATGTAGGACTACAGCTAGAGGGTAGTAGTTTACATGCAGGGCTACAGCTAGAGGGTAGTAGTTTACATGTTGGGCTAGAGCTAGAGGGTAGTAGTTTACATGTTGGGTTACAGCTAGAAGGTATTAATTTACATGTAGGGTTACAGCTAGAGGGTAGTAGTTTACATGTAGCACTACAGCTAGATGGCAGTAGTTTACATGTAGGACTACAGCTAGAGGGTAGTAGTTTACATGCAGGGTTACAGCTAGAGGGTAGTAGTTTACATGTTGGGCTACAGCTAGAGGGTAGTAGTTTACATGCAGGGCTACAGCTAGAGGGTAGTAATTTACATGTTGGGCTACAGCTAGAGGGTAGTAGTTTACATGTTGGGTTACAGCTAGAGGGTAGTAGTTTACATGTAGGGTTACAGCTAGAGGGTAGTAGTTTATATGTAGGGCTACAACTAGAGGGTAGTAGCTTACATGTAGGGCTACAGCTAGATGGTAGTAATTTACATGTAGGGCTACAGCTAGAGGGTAGTAGTTCACATGTTGGGTTAAAGCTAGAGGGTTGTAGTTTACATGTAGGGCTACAGCTAGAGGGTAGTAGTTTACATGTAGGGCTACAGCTAGATGGTAGTAGTTTACATGTAGGGCTACAGCTAGAGGGTAGT
>CM026387.1:96102390-96120859 GCA_014843695.1 Archivesica marissinica | reverse complement strand
TATTGTTCATTACAAGGAGTGCAGATGTAGGTAGCTTGTGCCCAGTATTGGTGTTCATTACAAGGAGTACAGATGTAGGTAGCTTGTGCCCAGTATTGGTGTTCATTACAATGAGTGCAGATGTAGTTAGCTTGTGTCCAGTATTGGTGTTCATTACACGGAGTGCAGATGTAGGTAGCTTGTGCCCAGTATTGGTGTTCATTACAAGAAGTGCAGATGTAGGTACTTTGTACCCAGTATTGGCGTTCATTACAAGGAGTGCAGATGTAGGTAGCTTGTACCCAGTATTTGTGTTCATTACAAGGAGTGCAGATGTAGGTAGCTTGTACCCAGTATTGGTGTTCATTACAAGGAGTGCAGATGTAGGTAGCTTGTACCCAGTATTGTTCATTACAAGGAGTGCAGATGTAGGTAGCTTGTGCCCAGTATTGTTCATTACAAGGAGTGCAGATGTAGGTAGCTTGCTCCCAGTATTGGTGTTCATTACAAAGAGTGCAGATGTAGGTAGCTTGTACCCAGTATTGTTCATTACAAGGAGTACAGATGTAGGTAGCTTGTACCCAGTATTGTTCATTACAAGGAGTGCAGATGTAGGTAGCTTGTGCCCAGTATTGTTCATTACAAGGAGTGCAGATGTAGGTAGCTTGTACCCAGTATTGTTCATTACAAGGAGTGCAGATGTAGGTAGCTTGCTCCCAGTATTGGTGTTCATTACAAAGAGTGCAGATGTAGGTAGCTTGTACCCAGTATTGTTCATTACAAGGAGTGCAGATGTAGGTAGCTTGTACCCAGTATTGTTGTTCATTACAAGGAGTGCAGCTGTAGGTAGCTTGTGCCCAGTATTGTTCATTACAAGGAGTGCAGATGTAGGTAGCTTATACCCAGTATTGTTCATTACAAGGAGTACAGATATAGGTAGCTTGTACCCAGTATTGTTCATTACAAGGAGTACAGATGGAGGTAGCTTGTACCCAGTATTGTTCATTACAAGGAGTGCAGATGTAGGTAGCTTATACCCAGTATTGTTCATTACAAGGAGTACAGATGTAGGTAGCTTGTACCCAGTATTGTTCATTACAAGGAGTACAGATGTAGGTAGCTTGTGCCCAGTATTGGTGTTCATTACAAGGGGTGCAGATGTAGGTAGCTTGTACCCAGTATTGTTCATTACAAGGAGTACAGATGTAGGTAGCTTGTACCCAGTATTGTTCATTACAAGGAGTACAGATGTAGGTAGCTTGTACCCAGTATTGTGTTTATTACAAGGAGTGCAGACGTAGGTAGCTTGTACCCAGTATTGTTCTTTACAAGGAGTACAGATGTAGGTAGCTTATACCCAGTATTGTTCATTACAAGGAGAACAGATGTAGGTAGCTTGTACCCAGTATTGTTCTTTACAAGGAGTACAGATGTAGGTAGCTTATACCCAGTATTGTTCATTACAAGGAGTGCAGATGTAGGTAGCTTATACCCAGTATTGTTGTTCATTACAAGGAGTGCAGATGTAGGTAGCTTGTACCCAGTATTGTTGTTCATTACAAGGTGTGCAGATGTAGGTAGCTTGTACCCAGTATTGTTGTTCATTACAAGGAGTGCAGATGTAGGTAGCTTGTACCCAGTATTGTTCATTACAAGGAGTGCAGATGTAGGTAGCTTGTGCCCAGTATTGTTCATTACAAGGAGTGCAGATGTAGGTAGCTTGCTCCCAGTATTGGTGTTCATTACAAAGAGTGCAGATGTAGGTAGCTTGTACCCAGTATTGTTCATTACAAGTAGTGCAGATGTAGGTAGCTTGTACCCAGTATTGGTGTTCATTACAAGGAGTACAGATGTAGGTAGCTTGTACCCAGTATTGTTGTTCATTACAAGGAGTGCAGATGTAGGTAGCTTGTACCCAGTATTGTTGTTCATTACAAGGAGTGCAGCTGTAGGTAGCTTGTGCCCAGTATTGTTCAGTACAAGGAGTGCAGATGTAGGTAGCTTGTGCCCAGTATTGTTGTTCATTACAAGGAGTGCAGCTGTAGGTAGCTTGTGCCCAGTATTGTTCATTACAAGGAGTACAGATGTAGGTAGCTTGTGCCCAGTATTGGTGTTCATTACAAGGAGTGCAGATGTAGGTAGCTTGTACCCAGTATTGTTCATTACAAGGAGTACAGATGTAGGTAGCTTGTACCCAGTATTGTTCATTACAAGGAGTACAGATGTAGGTAGCTTGTACCCAGTATTGGTGTTTATTACAAGGAGTGCAGATGTAGGTAGCGTGTACCCAGTATTGTTCATTACAAGGAGTACAGATGCAGGTAGCTTATACCCAGTAGTGTTCATTACAAGGAGAACAGATGTAGGTAGCTTGTACCCAGTATTGTTGTTCATTACAAGCAGTGCAGATGTAGGTAGCTTATACCCAGTATTGTTCATTACAAGGAGTGCAGATGTAGGTATCTTGTACCCAGTATTGTTGTTCATTACAAGGTGTGCAGATGTAGGTAGCTTGTACCCAGTATTGTTGTTCATTACAAGGAGTGCAGATGTAGGTAGCTTGTACCCAGTATTGTTCATTACAAGAAGTGCAGATGTAGATAGCTTGTACCCAGTATTGGTGTTCATTACAAGGAGTGCAGATGTAGGTACTTTGTACCCAGTATTGGTGTTCATTACAAGGAGTGCAGATGTAGGTACTTTGTACCCAGTATTGGTGTTCATTACAAGGAGTGCAGATGTAGGTACTTTGTACCCAGTATTGGTGTTCATTACAAGGAGTGCAGATGTAGGTAGCTTGTACCCAGTATTGGTGTTCATTACAAGGAGTGCAGATGTAGGTAGCTTGTACCCAGTATTGGTGTTCATTACAAGGAGTACAGATGTAGGTAGCTTCTCCCAGTATTGGTGTTCATTACAAGGAGTGCAGATGTAGGTAGCTTTTACTCAGTGTTGTTCATTACAAGGAGTGTAGATGTAGGTAGCTTGTACCCAGTATTGTTCATTACAAGGAGTACAGATGTAGGTAGCTTGTACCCAGTATTGTTCATTACAAGGAGTGCAGATGTAGGTAGCTTATACCCAGTATTGTTCATTACAAGGAGTGCAGATGTAGGTAGCTTGTGCCCAGTATTGGTGTTCATTACAAGGAGTACAGATGTAGGTAGCTTGTGCCCAGTATTGGTGTTCATTACAAGGAGTGCAGATGTAGGTAGCTTGTACCCAGTATTGTTCATTACAAGGAGTACAGATGTAGGTAGCTTGTACCCAGTATTGTTCATTACAAGGAGTACAGATGTAGGTAGCTTGTACCCAGTATTGGTGTTTATTACAAGGAGTGCAGATGTAGGTAGCTTGTACCCAGTATTGTTCATTACAAGGAGTACAGATGTAGGTAGCTTGTACCCAGTATTGGTGTTCATTACAAGGAGTACAGATGTAGGTAGCTTGTACCCAGTATTGTTGTTCATTACAAGGAGTGCAGATGTAGGTAGCTTGTACCCAGTATTGTTCATTACAAGGAGTGCACATGTAGGTAGCTTGTGCCCAGTATTGTTCATTACAAGGAGTGCAGATGTAGGTAGCTTGCTCCCAGTATTGGTGTTCATTACAAAGAGTGCAGATGTAGGTAGCTTGTACCCAGTATTGTTCATTACAAGGAGTACAGATGTAGGTAGCTTGTACCCAGTATTGTTCATTACAAGGAGTGCAGATGTAGGTAGCTTGTGCCCAGTATTGTTCATTACAAGGAGTGCAGATGTAGGTAGCTTGTACCCAGTATTGTTCATTACAAGGAGTGCAGATGTAGGTAGCTTGCTCCCAGTATTGGTGTTCATTACAAAGAGTGCAGATGTAGGTAGCTTGTACCCAGTATTGTTCATTACAAGGAGTGCAGATGTAGGTAGCTTGTACCCAGTATTGTTGTTCATTACAAGGAGTGCAGATGTAGGTAGCTTGTGCCCAGTATTGTTCATTACAAGGAGTGCAGATGTAGGTAGCTTGTGCCCAGTATTGTTGTTCATTACAAGTAGTGCAGCTGTAGGTAGCTTGTGCCCAGTATTGTTCATTACAAGGAGTGCAGATGTAGGTAGCTTATACCCAGTATTGTTCATTACAAGGAGTACAGATGTAGGTAGCTTGTACCCAGTATTGTTCATTACAAGGAGTACAGATGTAGGTAGCTTGTACCCAGTATTGTTCATTACAAGGAGTGCAGATGTAGGTAGCTTGTACCCAGTATTGTTCATTACAAGGAGTACAGATGTAGGTAGCTTATACCCAGTATTGTTCATTACAAGGAGAACAGATGTAGGTAGCTTGTACCCAGTATTGTTGTTCATTACAAGGAGTGCAGATGTAGGTAGCTTATACCCAGTATTGTTGTTCATTACAAGGAGTGCAGATGTAGGTAGCTTGTACCCAGTATTGTTGTTCATTACAAGGTGTGCAGATGTAGGTAGCTTGTACCCAGTATTGTTGTTCATTACAAGGAGTGCAGATGTAGGTAGCTTGTACCCAGTATTGTTCATTACAAGGAGTGCAGATGTAGGTAGCTTGTACCCAGTATTGTTCATTACAAGGAGTGCAGATGTAGGTAGCTTGTACCCAGTATTGTTCATTACAAGGAGTGCAGATGTAGGTAGCTTGCTCCCAGTATTGGTGTTCATTACAAAGAGTGCAGATGTAGGTAGCTTGTACCCAGTATTGTTCATTACAAGGAGTACAGATGTAGGTAGCTTGTACCCAGTATTGTTCATTACAAGGAGTGCAGATGTAGGTAGCTTGTACCCAGTATTGGTGTTCATTACAAGGAGTACAGATGTAGGTAGCTTGTACCCAGTATTGTTGTTCATTACAAGGAGTGCAGATGTAGGTAGCTTGTACCCAGTATTGTTGTTCATTACAAGGAGTGCAGTGTAGGTAGCTTGTCCCAGTATTGTTGTACAAGGAGTGCAGATGTAGGTAGCTTGTGCCCAGTATTGTTGTTCATTACAAGGAGTGCAGCTGTAGGTAGCTTGTGCCCAGTATTGTTCATTACAAGGAGTGCAGATGTAGGTAGCTTATACCCAGTATTGTTCATTACAAGGAGTACAGATCTAGGTAGCTTGTACCCAGTATTGTTCATTACAAGGAGTACAGATGTAGGTAGCTTGTACCCAGTATTGTTCATTACAAGGAGTGCAGATGTAGGTAGCTTATACCCAGTATTGTTCATTACAAGGAGTACAGATGTAGGTAGCTTGTACCCAGTATTGTTCATTACAAGGAGTACAGATGTAGGTAGCTTGTGCCCAGTATTGGTGTTCATTACAAGGGGTGCAGATGTAGGTAGCTTGTACCCAGTATTGTTCATTACAAGGAGTACAGATGTAGGTAGCTTGTACCCAGTATTGTTCATTACAAGGAGTACAGATATAGGTAGCTTGTACCCAGTATTGTTCATTACAAGGAGTACAGATGTAGGTAGCTTGTACCCAGTATTGTTCATTACAAGGAGTGCAGATGTAGGTAGCTTATACCCAGTATTGTTCATTACAAGGAGTACAGATGTAGGTAGCTTGTACCCAGTATTGTTCATTACAAGGAGTACAGATGTAGGTAGCTTGTGCCCAGTATTGGTGTTCATTACAAGGGGTGCAGATGTAGGTAGCTTGTACCCAGTATTGTTCATTACAAGGAGTACAGATGTAGGTAGCTTGTACCCAGTATTGGTGTTTATTACAAGGAGTGCAGATGTAGGTAGCTTGTACCCAATATTGTTCTTTACAAGGAGTACAGATGTAGGTAGCTTATACCCAGTATTGTTCATTACAAGGAGAACAGATGTAGGTAGCTTGTACCCAGTATTGTTGTTCATTACAAGGAGTGCAGATGTAGGTAGCCTATACCCAGTATTGTTGTTCATTACAAGGAGTGCAGATGTAGGTAGCTTGTACCCAGTATTGTTGTTCATTACAAGGTGTGCAGATGTAGGTAGCTTGTACCCAGTATTGTTGTTCATTACAAGGAGTGCAGATGTAGGTAGCTTGTACCCAGTATTGTTCATTACAAGGAGTGCAGATGTAGGTAGCTTGTGCCCAGTATTGTTCATTACAAGGAGTGCAGATGTAGGTAGCTTGTACCCAGTATTGTTCATTACAAGGAGTGCAGATGTAGGTAGCTTGCTCCCAGTATTGGTGTTCATTACAAAGAGTGCAGATGTAGGTAGCTTGTACCCAGTATTGTTGTTCATTACAAGGAGTGCAGATGTAGGTAGCTTGTACCCAGTATTGTTGTTCATTACAAGGAGTGCAGATGTAGGTAGCTTATACCCAGTATTGTTGTTCATTACAAGGAGTGCAGATGTAGGTAGCTTGTACCCAGTATTGTTGTTCATTACAAGGTGTGCAGATGTAGGTAGCTTGTACCCAGTATTGTTGTTCATTACAAGGAGTGCAGATGTAGGTAGCTTGTACCCAGTATTGTTCATTACAAGGAGTGCAGATGTAGGTAGCTTGTGCCCAGTATTGTTTATTACAAGGAGTGCAGATGTAGGTAGCTTGTACCCAGTATTGTTCATTACAAGGAGTGCAGATGTAGGTAGCTTGCTCCCAGTATTGGTGTTCATTACAAAGAGTGCAGATGTAGGTAGCTTGTACCCAGTATTGTTCATTACAAGGAGTGCAGATGTAGGTAGCTTGTACCCAGTATTGGTGTTCATTACAAGGAGTACAGATGTAGGTAGCTTGTACCCAGTGTTGTTGTTCATTACAAGGAGTGCAGATGTAGGTAGCTTGTACCCAGTATTGTTGTTCATTACAAGGAGTGCAGCTGTAGGTAGCTTGTGCCCAGTATTGTTCAGTACAAGGAGTGCAGATGTAGGTAGCTTGTGCCCAGTATTGTTGTTCATTACAAGGAGTGCAGCTGTAGGTTGCTTGTGCCCAGTATTGTTCATTACAAGGAGTGCAGATGTAGGTAGCTTATACCCAGTATTGTTCATTACAAGGAGTACAGATGTAGGTAGCTTGTACCCAGTATTGTTCATTACAAGGAGTACAGATGTAGGTAGCTTGTACCCAGTATTGTTCATTACAAGGAGTGCAGATGTAGGTAGCTTATACCTAATATTGTTCATTACAAGGAGTACAGATGTAGGTAGCTTGTACCCAGTATTGTTCATTACAAGGAGTACAGATGTAGGTAGCTTGTACCCAGTATTGGTGTTCATTACAAGGAGTGCAGATGTAGGTAGCTTGTACCCAGTATTGTTCATTACAAGGAGTACAGATGTAGGTAGCTTGTACCCAGTATTGTTCATTACAAGGAGTACAGATGTAGGTAGCTTGTACCCAGTATTGTTCATTACAAGGAGTGCAGATGTAGGTAGCTTATACCTAATATTGTTCATTACAAGGAGTACAGATGTAGGTAGCTTGTACCCAGTATTGTTCATTACAAGGAGTACAGATGTAGGTAGCTTGTACCCAGTATTGGTGTTCATTACAAGGAGTGCAGATGTAGGTAGCTTGTACCCAGTATTGTTCATTACAAGGAGTACAGATGTAGGTAGCTTGTACCCAGTATTGTTCATTACAAGGAGTACAGATGTAGGTAGCTTGTACCCAGTATTGTTGTTCATTACAAGGAGTGCAGATGTAGGTAGCTTGTACCCAGTATTGTTCATTACAAGGAGTGCAGATGTAGGTAGCTTGTACCCAGTATTGTTGTTCATTACAAGTAGTGCAGATGTAGGTAGTTTGTACCCAGTATGGTGTTCATTACAAGGAGTGCAGATGTAGGTAGTTTGTACCCAGTATTGTGTTCATTACAAGAGTGCAGATGTAGGTGCTTGTACCCAGTATTGTGTTCATTACAAGGAGTGCAGATGTAGGTACTTGTACCCAGTATTGTTCATTACATGAGTGCAGATGTAGGTAGCTTGTACCCAGTATGTGTTCATTACAAGGAGTACAGATGTAGTAGCTTGTCCCAGTATTGTGTTCATTACAAGGAGTGTAGATGTAGTAGCTTTTACTCAGTGTTGTTCATTACAAGAGTGTAGATGTAGGTAGCTTGTACCCAGTATTGTTCATTACAAGGAGTGCAGATGTAGGTAGCTTGTACCCAGTATTGTTCATTACAAGGAGTGCAGATGTAGGTAGCTTGTACCCAGTATTGTTCATTACAAGGAGTACAGATGTAGGTAGCTTGTGCCCAGTATTGGTGTTCATTAACAAGGGGTGCAGATGTAGGTAGCTTGTACCCAGTATTGTTCATTACAAGGAGTACAGATGTAGGTAGCTTGTACCCAGTATTGGTGTTTATTACAAGGAGTGCAGATGTAGGTAGCTTGTACCCGGTATTGTTCATTACAAGGAGTACAGATGTAGGTAGCTTGTACCCAGTATTGTTCATTACAAGGAGTGCAGATGTAGGTAGCTTGTACCCAGTATTGTTGTTCATTACAAGGAGTGCAGATGTAGGTAGCTTATACCCAGTATTGTTGTTCATTACAAGGAGTGCAGATGTAGGTAGCTTGTACCCAGTATTGTTCATTACAAGAAGTGCAGATGTAGATAGCTTGTACCCAGTATTGTTGTTCATTACAAGTAGTGCAGATGTAGGTACTTTGTACCCAGTATTGGTGTTCATTACAAGGAGTGCAGATGTAGGTACTTTGTACCCAGTATTGGTGTTCATTACAAGAAGTGCAGATGTAGGTCCTTTGTACCCAGTATTGGTGTTCATTACAAGGAGTGCAGATGTAGGTACTTTGTACCCAGTATTGGTGTTCATTACAATGAGTACAGATGTAGGTAGCTTGTACCCAGTATTGGTGTTCATTACAAGGAGTACAGATGTAGGTAGCTTGCTCACAGTATTGCTGTTCATTACAAGGAGTGCAGATGTAGGTAGCTTTTACTCAGTGTTGTTCATTACAAGGAGTGTAGATGTAGGTAGCTTGTACCCAGTATTGTTCATTACAAGGAGTACAGATGTAGGTAGCTTGTACCCAGTATTGTTCATTACAAGGAGTGCAGATGTAGGTAGCTTGTACCCAGTATTGTTCATTACAAGGAGTGCAGATGCAGGTAGCTTGTACCCAGTATTGTTCATTACAAGGAGTACAGATGTAGGTAGCTTGTGCCCAGTATTGTTGTTCATTACAAGGAGTGCAGATGTAGGTAGCTTGTGCCCAGTATTGTTCATTACAAGGAGTACAGATGTAGGTAGCTTGTACCCAGTATTGTTCATTACAAGGAGTGCAGCTGTAGGTAGCTTGTACCCAGTATTGTTCATTACAAGGAGTACAGATGTAGGTAGCTTGTGCCCAGTATTGGTGTTCATTACAAGGAGTGCAGATGTAGGTAGCTTGTACCCAGTATTGTTCATTACAAGGAGTACAGATGTAGGTAGCTTGTACCCAGTATTGTTCATTACAAGGAGTACAGATGTTGGTAGCTTGTACCCAGTATTGGTGTTTATTACAAGGAGTGCAGATGTAGGTAGCTTGTACCCGGTATTGTTCATTACAAGGAGTACAGATGTAGGTAGCTTATACCCAGTATTGTTCATTACAAGGAGTACAGATGTAGGTAGCTTGTACCCAGTATTGTTGTTCATTACAAGGAGTGCAGATGTAGGTAGCTTATACCCAGTATTGTTGTTCATTACAAGGAGTGCAGATGTAGGTAGCTTGTACCCAGTATTGTTGTTCATTACAAGGAGTGCAGATGTAGGTAGCTTATACCCAGTATTGTTGTTCATTACAAGGAGTGCAGATGTAGGTAGCTTATACCCAGTATTGTTGTTCATTACAAGGAGTGCAGATGTAGGTAGCTTGTACCCAGTATTGTTGTTCATTACAAGGTGTGCAGATGTAGGTAGCTTGTACCCAGTATTGTTGTTCATTACAAGGAGTGCAGATGTAGGTAGCTTATACCCAGTATTGTTCATTACAAGAAGTGCAGATGTAGATAGCTTGTACCCAGTATTGGTGTTCATTACAAGGAGTGCAGATGTAGGTACTTTGTACCCAGTATTGGTGTTCATTACAAGAAGTGCAGATGTAGGTACTTTGTACCCAGTATTGGTGTTCATTACAAGGAGTGCAGATGTAGGTACTTTGTACCCAGTATTGGTGTTCATTACAATTAGTACAGATGTAGGTAGCTTGTACCCAGTATTGGTGTTCATTACAAGGAGTGCAGATGTGGGTAGCTTGTACCCAGTATTGGTGTTCATTACAAGGAGTACAGATGTAGGTAGCTTGCTCCCAGTATTGGTCTTCATTACAAGGAGTGCAGATGTAGGTAGCTTTTACTCAGTGTTGTTCATTACAAGGAGTGTAGATGTAGGTAGCTTGTACCCAGTATTGTTCATTACAAGGAGTACAGATGTAGGTAGCTTGTACCCAGTATTGTTCGTTACAAGGAGTGCAGATGTAGGTAGCTTGTACCCAGTATTGTTCATTACAAGGAGTACAGATGTAGGTAGCTTGTACCCAGTATTGTTCATTACAAGGAGTACAGATGTAGGTAGCTTGTACCCAGTATTGTTCATTACAAGGAGTGCAGATGTAGGTAGCTTGTACCCAGTATAGGTGTTCATTACAAGGAGTGCAGATGTAGGTAGCTTGTGCCCAGTATAGGTGTTCATTACAAGGAGTACAGATGTAGGTAGCTTGTACCCAGTATGGTGTTCATTACAAGGAGTACAGATGTAGGTAGCTTGTGCCCAGTATTTGTTCATTACAAGGGAGCACAGATGTAGGTAGCTTGTACCCAGTATTGTTCATTACAAGGAGTACAGATGTAGGTAGCTTGTACCCAGTATTGTTCATTACAAGGAGTACAGATGTAGGTAGCTTGCTCCCAGTATTGGTGTTCATTACAAGGAGTACAGATGTAGGTAGCTTGTGCCCAGTATTGTTCATTACAAGGAGTGCAGATGTAGGTAGCTTGTGCCCAGTATTGTTGTTCATTACAAGGAGTGCAGCTGTAGGTAGCTTGTGCCCAGTATTGTTCATTACAAGGAGTGCAGATGTAGGTAGCTTGTGCCCAGTATTGTTCATTACAAGGAGTGCAGATGTTGCACTGTTGAAGGAGGTAGTTATGTCCAGTTTAAATGTGCACAAAATCAATATTAAGCTGCATTAATGGATGTTTTTGGAGAAAAAATAAAGGTTTAATGCAATCACTGAAATACATAAAACTGAACCGTTGGAAGTGTTGTCTACTCTTGTCTACTCAGGGATCCCTAGTTAGATGCTCAAACCCTGGTACAGTCCATTGGCTGTGTCTTTAAACCAATGTCTCACATAGCTCACCCCAGCTCGCAGTCACTTAATCAACTCGCTCGCTCACTCACTCAATCAATCAACTCGCAGTCACTCAATCAACTCGCAGTCACTCAATCAACTTGCAGTCACTCAATCAACTCGCAATCACTCAATCAACTCGCAGTCACTCAATCAACTCACAGTCATTCAATCAACTTGCAGTCACTCAATCAACTCGCAATCACTTAATCAACTCGCAGTCACTCAATCAACTTGCAATCATTCAATCAACTCGCAGTCACTCAATCAACTTGTAGTTACTCAATCAACCCCTAGTCACATAATCAACTAGCAGTTGCTCAATCAACTCACAGTCAACTCACTCAC
Organism: Archivesica marissinica; assembly: GCA_014843695.1. Classification (NCBI taxonomy): domain Eukaryota; kingdom Metazoa; phylum Mollusca; class Bivalvia; order Venerida; family Vesicomyidae; genus Archivesica; species Archivesica marissinica. Next base: position 96,109,233 of record CM026387.1, on the reverse strand, counting down.
TCACCGAACTCGCTTGCTCGCTCAATCACTCGACCACACATTCAGTCACTCACTCGTAATTTCCCGTGCACACACCCTCTCATAGACCTTGTGATATTTTCAGTCTGGTCGGGAAGTTTTGGAAGAGTTGTTCACTGATTTGCAGGATGGAACAAAACTTCTCTCCTTGATAGAAGTCCTCAGTGGAGCACCACAGGTAAGATGTAACATGAATTACTGTCAGTGTAGCACCACAGGTAACATATAACATCAATTGCTGTCAGTGAAACACCACAGGTAATATATAGCATCAATTGCTGTCAGTGAAACACCACAGGTAATATATAGCATCAATTGCTGTCAGTGAAACACCACAGGTAATATATAGCATCAATTGCTGTCAGGGAAACACCACAGGTAAATATATAGCATCAATTGCTGTCAGTGTAACACCACAGGTAATATATAGCATCAATTGCTGTCAGTGAAACACCACAGGTAATATATAGCATCAATTGCTGTCAGTGGAGCACCACAGGTAATAAATAACATCAATAGCTGTCAGTGAAACACCACAGGTAATATATAGCATCAATTGCTGTCAGTGTAACACCACAGGTAATATATAGCATCAATTGCTGTCAGTGGAGCATCACAGGTAAGCTATTGCATATATTGCTGTCAGTGAAGCATCACAGGTAATATATAGCATCAATTGCTGTCAGTGTAGCACCACAGGTAAGATATTGCATATATTGCTGTCAGTGAAGCACCACAGGTAAGATATTGCATATATTGCTGTCAGTGAAGCATCACAGGTAATATATAGCATCAATTGCTGTCAGTGTAGCACCACAGGTAAGATATTGCATATATTGCTGTCAGTGAAGCATCACAGGTAATATATAGCATCAATTGCTGTCAGTGTAGCACCACAGATAAGATATTGCATATATTGCTGTCAGTGAAGCATCACAGGTAATATATAGCATCAATTGCTGTCAGTGTAGCACCACAGGTAAGATATTGCATATATTGCTGTCAGTGAAGCATCACAGGTAATATATAGCATCAATTGCTGTCAGTGTAGCACCACAGATAAGATATTGCATATATTGCTGTCAGTGAAGCATCACAGGTAATATATAGCATCAATTGCTGTCAGTGTAGCACCACAGGTAAGATATTGCATATATTGCTGTCAGTGAAGCATCACAGGTAATATATAGCATCAATTGCTGTCAGTGTAGCACCACAGATAAGATATTGCATATATTGCTGTCAGTGAAGCATCACAGGTAATATATAGCATCAATTGCTGTCAGTGTAGCACCACAGGTAAGATATTGCATATATTGCTGTCAGTGAAGCATCACAGGTAATATATAACATCAATTGCTGTCAGTGTAACACCACAGGTAATATATAACATCAATTGCTGTCAGTGTAGCACCACAGGTAAGATATTGCATATATTGCTGTCAGTGAAACACCACAGGTAATATATAGCATCAATTGATGTCAGTGTAGCACCACCGGTAACATATAACATCAATTGCTGTCAGTGTAGCACCACAGGTAAGATATAGCATATATTGCTGTCAGTTTAGCACCACAGGTAAGATATAGCATATATTGTTGTCAGTGAAGCACCACAGGTAAGATATAGCATATATTGCTGTCAGTGAAGCACCACAGGTAAGATATAGCATATATTGCTGTCAGTGAAGCACCACAGATAAGATATAGCATATATTGCTATCAGTGAAGCACCACAGGTAAGATATAGCATATATTGCTGTCAGTGAAGCACCACAGGTAAGATATAGCATATATTGCTGTCAGTGAAGCACCACAGGTAAGATATAGCATATATTGCTGTCAGTGAAGCACCACAGGTAAGATATAGCATATATTGCTGTCAGTGAAGCACCACAGGTATGATATAGCATATATTGCTGTCAGTGAAGCACCACAGATAAGATATAGCATATATTGCTGTCAGTGAAGCACCACAGGTAAGATATAGCATATATTGCTGTCAGTGAAGCACCACAGGTAAGATATAGCATATATTGCTGTCAGTGAAGCACCACAGGTAAGATATAGCATATATTGCTGTCAGTGAAGCACCACAGGTAAGATATAGCATATATTGCTGTCAGTGTAGCACCACAGGTAAGATATAGCATATATTGCTGTCAGTGAAGCACCACAGATAAGATATAGCATATATTGCTGTCAGTGAAGCACCACAGGTAAGATATAGCATATATTGCTGTCAGTGAAGCACCACAGGTAAGATATAGCATATATTGCTGTCAGTGAAGCACCACAGGTAAGATATAGCATATATTGCTGTCAGTGTAGCACCACAGGTAAGATATAGCATATATTGCTGTCAGTGAAGCACCACCGGTAAGATATAGCATATATTGCTGTCAGTGTAGCACCACAGGTAAGATATAGCATCTATTGCTGTCAGTGTAGCACCACAGGTAAGATATTGCATATATTGCTGTCAGTGTAGCACCACAGGTAAGATATAGCATATATTGCTGTCAGTGTAGCACCACAGGTAAGATATTGCATATATTGCTGTCAGTGTAGCACCGCAGGTAAGATATAACATCAACTGATGTCAGTATCAGTTGTCTGGCTGGTTGTGCTGTATGTCTGGTTGTGCTGTCTGGCTGGTTGTGATGTATGTCGGGTTATGCTGTATGTCTGGTTGTGCTGTATGTCTGGTTGTGCTGTTGGGCTGGTTGTGTTGTATGTCTGGTTGTGCTGGCTGGCTGGTTGTGCTGCTGGCTGGCTGGTTGTGCTGCTGACTGACTGGTTGTGCTGCTGTCTGGCTGGTTGTGCTGCTGACTGGCTGGTTGTGCTGTATGTCTGGTTGTGCTGTATGTATGGTTGTGATGTATGTCTGGTTGTGCTGTATGTCTGGTTGTGCTGTATGTCTGGTTGTGCTGGCTGGCTGGTTGTGCTGTATGTCTGGTTGTGTTGTATGTCTGATTGTGCTGTAAATCTGGTTGTGCTGGTTGTGCTGGCCGGCTGGTTGTGCTGTATGTCTGGTTGTGCTGGCCGGCTGGTTGTGCTGTATGTCTGGTTGTGCTGTATGTCTGGTTGTGCTGTATGTCTGGTTGTGCTGTATGGCTGGTTGTGCTGTATGTCTGGTTGTGCTGTATGTCTGGTTGTGCTGTATGTCTGGTTGTGCTGTATGTCTGGTTGTGCTGGTTGTGCTGGCAGGCTGGTTGTGATGTATGTCTGGTTGTGCTGTATGTCTTGTTGTGCTGTATGTCTGGTTGTGCTGTATGTCTGGTTGTGCTGGATGGCTGGTTGTGCTGTATGTCTGGTTGTGCTGTATGTCTGGTTGTGCTGTATGTCTGGTTGTGCTGTATGTCTGGTTGTGCTGTATGTCTGGTTGTGCTGGATAGCTGGTTGTGCTGTATGTCTGGTTGTGCTGGCTGGCTGGTTGTGCTGGCTGGCTGGTTGTGGTGGCTGGCTGGTTGTGCTGGCTGGCTGGTTGTGCTGCTGGCTGGCTGGTTGTGCTGGCTGGCTGGTTGTGCTGCTGGCTGGCTGGTTGTGCTGGCTGGTTGTGCTGCTGGCTGGCTGGTTGTGCTGCTGGCTGGCTGGTGTGCTATCTGGCTTGCTGGTTGTGCTATCTGGCTGGCTGGGTGTGCTATCTGGCTGGCTGGTTGGGCTGGCTGGGTGTGCTATCTGGATGGCTGGTGTGCTGGCTGGATGGCTGGTGTGCTATCTGGATGGCTGGTGTGCTGGCTGGTTGTGCTGGCTGGCTGGTTGTGCTATCTGGATGGCTGGTGTGTTATCTGGATGGCTGGTTGTGCTATCTGGCTGGCTGGTTGTGCTATCTGGCTGGCTGGTTGTGCTAACTGGCTGGCTGGTTGTGCTAACTGGCTGGCTGTCTGGTTGTGCTGTCTGGCTGGCTAGCCAGCTTTAAATATTTCCTCTGAACTGATATGTCAATTTCGATGATCTTTGAATTCACAGACCTATGTTTACGTGTAGAGACATTTTGATAAATTGAATTAATTTTGATACATAGTTACTTGAAAAAATATATGTTTCCAAGAATGTTATTTATTGAAGACATTGTTCATTATAGATTCGTGAGAAGGGTCGTATGAGGGTTCATCATATCAACAATGTAAACAGAGTCCTAGAGATCTTAGAGAAGCAGTATAATGTGAGTATTGTTATATTGCACAACTCTAACACATGCAGGGGTGTAGCAGGTAGGTATGTGAGGTAGTAGAGGGGTGTAGCAGGTAGGTCTGTGAGGTAGTAGAGGGGTGTAGCAGGTAGGTCTGTGAGGTAGTAGAGGGGTGTAGCAGGTAGGTCTGTGAGGTAGTAGAGGGGTGTAGCAGGTAGGTCTGTGAGGTAGTAGAGGGGTGTAGCAGGTAGGTCTGTGAGGTAGTAGAGGGGTGTAGCAGGTAGGTCTGTGAGGTAGTAGAGGGGTGTAGCAGGTAGGTCTGTGAGGTAGTAGAGGGGTGTAGCAGGTAGGTCTGTGAGGTAGTAGAGGGGTGTAGCAGGTAGGTCTGTGAGGTAGTAGAGGGGTGTAGCAGGTAGGTCTGTGAGGTAGTAGAGGGGTGTAGCAGGTAGGTCTGTGAGGTAGTAGAGGGGTGTAGCAGGTAGGTCTGTGAGGTAGTAGAGGGGTGTAGCAGGTAGGTCTGTGAGGTCGTGTCATGCTAGTAGAGGGGTGTAGCAGGTAGGTCTGTGAGGTAGTAGAGGGGTGTGGCAGGTAGGTCTGTGAGGTAGTAGAGGGGTGTAGCAGGTAGGTCTGTGAGGTCGTGTCATGCTAGTATAGGGGTGTAGCAGGTAGGTCTGTGAGGTAGTAGAGGGGTGTAGCAGGTAGGTCTGTGAGGTCATGTCATGCTGGTAGAGGGGTGTAGCAGGTAGGTATGTGAGGTCATGTCATGCTGGTAGAGGGGTGTAGCAGGTAGGTATGTGAGGTCATGTCATGCTGGTAGAGGGGTGTAGCAGGTAGATATGTGAGGAGGTCGTGTCATGCTAGTAGATGGGGGTAGCAGGTAGGTATGTGAGGAGGTCGTGTATACTAGTAGATGAGGGTAGCAGGTAGGTATGTGAGGAGGTCGTGTCATACTAGTAGATGAGGGTAGCAGGTAGATATGTGAGGAGGTCGTGTCATACTAGTAGATGAGGGTAGCAGGTAGATATGTGAGGAGGTTGTGTCATGCTAGTAGATGAGGGTAGCAGGTAGGTATGTGAGGAGGTCGTGTCATACTAGTAGATGAGGGTAGCAGGTAGATATGTGAGGAGGTCGTGTCATGCTAGTAGATGAGGGTAGCAGGTAGATATGTGAGGAGGTCGTGTCCTGCTAGTAGATGAGGGTAGCAGGTAGGTATGTGAGGAGGTCGTGTCATGCTAGTAGATGAGGGTAGCATGTAGATATGTGAGGAGGTCGTGTCCTGCTAGTAGATGAGGGTAGCAGGTAGGTATGTGAGGAGGTCGTGTCATGCTAGTAGATGAGGGTAGCAGGTATGTATGTGAGGAGGTCGTGTCATGCTAGTAGATGAGGGTAGCAGGTAGATATGTGAGGAGGTCGTGTCATGCTAGTAGATGAGGGTAGCAGGTAGTCGTATCATGCTAGTAGATGAGGGTAGCAGGTAGATATGTGAGGAGGTCGTGTCATGCTAGTTGATGAGGGTAGCAGGTAGTCGTGTGAGGAGGTCGTGTCATACTAGTTGATGAGGGTAGCAGGTAGATATGTGAGGAGGTCATGTCATGCTAGTAGATGAGGGTAGCAGGTAGATATGTGAGGAGGTCATGTCATGCTAGTAGATGAGGGTAGCAGGTAGGTATGTGAGGAGGTCGTGTCATGCTAGTAGATGAGGGTAGCAGGTAGTCGTGTCATGCTAGTAGATGAGGGTAGCAGGTAGATATGTGAGGAGGTCATGTCATGTTAGTAGATGAGGGTAGCAGGTAGTCGTGTCATGCTAGTAGATGAGGGTAGGGTAGGTATGTGAGGAGGTCGTGTCATGCTAGTAGATGAGGGTAGCAGGTAGATATTTGAGGAGGTCGTGTCCTGCTATTGATGAGGGTAGCAGGTAGGTATGTGAGGAGGTCGTGTCATGCTAGTAGATGAGGGTAGCAGGTAGTCGTGTCATACTAGTAGATGAGGGTAGCAGGTAGATATGTGAGGAGGTCATGTCATGCTAGTAGATGAGGGTAGCAGGTAGACATGTGAGGAGGTCGTGTCATGCTAGTAGATGAGGGTGGCAGGTAGACATGTGAGGAGGTCGTGTCATACTAGTTGATGAGGGTAGCAGGTAGATATGTGAGGAGGTCATGTCATGCTAGTAGATGAGGGTAGCAGGTAGTCGTGTCATGCTAGTAGATGAGGGTAGCAGGTAGATATGTGAGGAGGTCGTGTCATGTTAGTAGATGAGGGTAGCAGGTAGATATGTGAGGAGGTCATGTCATGCTAGTAGATGAGGGTAGCAGGTAGTCATGTCATGCTAGTAGATGAGGGTAGCAGGTAGATATGTGAGGAGGTCATGTCATGCTAGTAGATGAGGGTAGCAGGTAGACATGTGAGGAGGTCGTGTCATGCTAGTAGATGAGGGTGGCAGGTAGACATGTGAGGAGGTCGTGTCATACTAGTTGATGAGGGTAGCAGGTAGATATGTGAGGAGGTCATGTCATGCTAGTAGATGAGGGTAGCAGGTAGTCGTGTCATGCTAGTAGATGAGGGTAGCAGGTAGATATGTGAGGAGGTTGTGTCATGCTAGTAGATGAGGGTAGCAGGTAGATATGTGAGGAGGTCGTGTCATGCTAGTAGATGAGGGTGGCAGGTAGTCGTGTGAGGAGGTCGTGTCATAC
>CM026387.1:96048266-96101390 GCA_014843695.1 Archivesica marissinica | reverse complement strand
TATATACATGTTCCGGTGTATATTATATATATATATATATATACATGTTCCAGTGTATATCATATCTATATACATGTTCCGGTGTATATCATATCTATATACATGTTCCGGTGTATATCTATATACATGTTCCGGTGTATATCTATATACATGTTCCGGTGTATATCATATCTATATACATGTTCCGGTGTATATCTATATACATGTTCCGGTGTATATCATATCTATATACATGTTCCGGTGTATATCTATATACATGTTCTGGTGTATATCATATCTATATACATGTTCCGGTGTATATCATATCTATATACATGTTCCGGTGTATATCTATATACATGTTCTGGTGTATATCATATCTATATACATGTTCCGGTGTATATCATATATATATACATGTTCCGGTGTATATCTATATACATGTTCTGGTGTATATCATATCTATATACATGTTCCGGTGTATATCATATCTATATACATGTTCCGGTGTATATCATATATATGTTCCGGTGTATATCATATCTATATACATGTTCCGGTGTATATCTATATACATGTTCCGGTGTATATCTATATACATGTTCCGGTGTATATCTATATACATGTTCCGGTGTATATCTATATACATGTTCCGGTGTATATCATATCTATATACATGTTCCGGTGTATATCATATATATATACATGTTCCGGTGTATATCATATATACATGTTCCTGTGTATATCATATCTATATACATGTTCCGGTGTAAGCATGCTTTGGCAAGTTTCCAACATCCAGTGCAACGAAGCAACTGCCTTACCAACTTTCACTGGACACAAGTATCTGCCTCTAACATGTTGTGTACACAAGTATCTGCCTCTAACATGCTGTACACACTGGACACAAGTATCTGCCTCTAACATGTTGTACACACTGGACACAAGTATCTGCCTCTAACATGCTGTACACACTGGACACAAGTATCTGCCTCTAACATGCTGTACACACTGGACACAAGTATCTGCCTCTAACATGCTGTACACACTGGACACAAGTATCTGCCTCTAACATGCTGTACACACGTACACAAGTATCTGCCTCTAACATGTTGTGCACACAAGTATCTGCCTCTAACATGTTGTGTACACAAGTATCTGCCTCTAACATGTTGTGCACACAAGTATCTGCCTCTAACATGTTGTGTACACAAGTATCTGCCTCTAACATGTTGTGCACACAAGTATCTGCCTCTAACATGTTGTGTACACAAGTATCTGCCTCTAACATGTTGTGCACACAAGTATCTGCCTCTAACATGTTGTGTACACAAGTATCTGCCTCTAACATGTTGTGCACACAAGTATCTGCCTCTAACATGTTGTGTACACAAGTATCTGCCTCTAACATGTTGTGCACACAAGTATCTGCCTCTAACATGTTGTGTACACAAGTATCTGCCTCTAACATGTTGTGCACACAAGTATCTGCCTCTAACATGTTGTGTACACAAGTATCTGCCTCTAACATGTTGTGTACACAAGTATCTGCCTCTAACATGTTGTGTACACAAGTATCTGCCTCTAACATGTTGTACACACAAGTATCTGCCTCTAACATGTTGTGTACACAAGTATCTGCCTCTAACGTGCTGTGCACACAAAACACTTGTGAATGCAATAATCAATTAGGCCGATGCAAAACTAACTTAATTGAAGAAAGAAAGACCATTTAGAATTCACTATACTTACAGCTTTGATCGTCTCCACAGATTTCTTGCCAGCTAATCCAGTTTCTGTATTGGTCTCTCCAGGAAGCTGCAACATTTAAACCATGAATGCAACATTTAAATCATGAATGCAAGTGAGATATGTGCAACATTTAAACCATGAATGCATGTGAAATATGTGCAACATTTAAACCATGAATGCATGTGAAATATGTGCAACATTTAAACCATGAATGCATGTGAAATATGTGCAACATTTAAACCATGAATGCATGTGAAATATGTGCAACATTTAAACCATGAATGCATGTGAAATATGTGCAACATTTAAACCATGAATGCATGTGAAATATGTGCAACATTTAAACCATGAATGCATGTGAAATATGTGCAACATTTAAACCATGAATGCATGTGAAATATGTGCAACATTTAAACCATGAATGCATGTGAAATATGTGCAACATTTAAACCATGAATGCATGTGAAATATGTGCAACATATTGTACTATGTCCTTCAATTAGGTAATACAGTTCCTTAGAACAAACTCAAATCACTACAATAGAAAAATGAGGTATATCTCCATAGGCAATCCCACCTTGGTATATCCCCGTAAGCAATCCTACCTTGGTATATCCCTGTAAGCCATCCCACCTTGGTATATCCCCGTAAGCAATCCCACCTTGGTATATCCCCGTAAGCCATTCCACCTTGGTATATCCCCGTAAGCAATCCCACCTTGGTATATCCCGTAAGCAATCCCACCTTGGTATATCCCTGTAAGCAATCCCACCTTGGTATATCCCCGTAAGCAATCCCACCTTGGTATATCCCCGTAAGCAATCCCATCTTGGTATATCCCCGTAAGCAATCCCACCTTGGTATATCCCCGTAAGCAATCCCACCTTGGTATATCCCCGTAAGCAATCCCACCTTGGTATATCCCCGTAAGCAATCCCACCTTGGTATATCCCCGTAAGCAATACCACCTTGGTATATCCCCGTAAGCAATCCCACCTTGGTATATCCCCGTAAGCAATCCCACCTTGGTATATCCCCGTAAGCAATCCCACCTTGGTATATCCCCATATGCAATCCCATCTTGGTATATCCCCATATGCAATCCCATCTTGGTATATTCCCATATGCAATCCCATCTTGGTATATCCCCATAAGCAATCCCATCTTGGTATATCCCCGTAAGCCATCCCACCTTGGTATATCTCCATAGGCAATCCCATCTTGGTATATCACCGTAAGCCAGCTCACCTTGGTATATACCTGTAAGCCATCCCACCTTGGTATATCTCCATAGGCAATCCCATCTTGGTATATCACCGTAAGCCAACCCACCTTGGTATATCCCCGTAAGCCATCCCACCTTGGTATATCCCTGTAAGCAATCCCACCTTGGTATATCCCCGTAAGCCATCCCACCTTGGTATATGCCAGTAAGCAATCCCACCTTGGTATATCCCTGTAAGCCATCCCACCTTGGTATATCACTGTAAGCCAGCTCACCTTGGTATATGCCAGTAAGCCATCCCACCTTGGTATATCCCCGTAAGCAATCCCGCCTTGGTATATCCCTGTAAGCCATCCCACCTTGGTATATCCCCGTAAGCCATCCCACCTTGGTATATCCCTGTAAGCCATCCCACCTTAGTATATCCCCGTAAGCCATCCCACCTTGGTATATCCCTGTAAGCCATCCCACCTTGGTATATCCCTGTAAGCCAGGCCACCTTGGTATATCCCCGTAAGCCATCCCACCTTAGTATATCCCTGTAAGCCAGCTCACCTTGGTATATCCCTGTAAGCCATCCCACCTTGGTATATCCCCGTAAGCCATTCAACCTTGGTATATCCCTGTAAGCCATCCCACCTTGGTATATCCCTGTAAGCCAGCCCGCCTTGGTATATCCCTGTACACCATCCCACCTTGGTATATCCCCATAGGCAATCCCACCTTGGTATATCCCTGTAAGCCAGCCCACCTTGGTATATCCCTGTAAGCCATCCCACCTTGGTAAATCCCTGTAAGCCATCCCACCTTGGTATATCCCTGTAAGCCATCCCACCTTGGTATATCCCTGTAAGCCAGGTCACCTTGGTATATCCCCGTAAGCAATCCCACCATGGTTTATCCCCGTAAGCCAGTCCACCTTGGTATATCCCTGTAAGCCATCCCACCTTAGTATATCCCCGTAAGCCATCCCACCTTGGTATATCACCGTAAGCCATTCCACCTTGGTATATCCCCGTAAGCAATCCCACCTTGGTATATCCCCGTAAGCAATCCCATCTTGGTATATCCCTGTAAGCCAGGTCACCTTGGTATATCCCTGCAAGCCATCCCACCTTGGTATATCCCCGTAAGCCAGCCCACCTTGGTATATCCCCGTAAGCCATCTCACCTTGGTATATCCCTGTACACCATCCCAACTTGGTATAAACCCGTAAGTCATCCCACCTTGGAATATCCCCGTAAGCCATCCCACCTTAGTATATCCCCGTAAGCAATCCCGCCTTGGTATATCCCTGTAAGCCATCCCACCTTGGTATATCCCAGTACACCATCCCACCTTGGTATATCCCAGTAACCCAACCCATCTTGGTATATCCCTGTAAGCCATCCCACCTTGGTATATCCCCGTAAGCCAGGCCACCTTGGTATATCCCTGTAAGCCATCCCACCTTCGTATATCCCCGTAAGCCATCCCACCTTGGTATATCCCTGTAAGCCATCCCACCTTGGTATATCCCCGTAAGCCAGCTCACCTTGGTATATCCCCGTAAGCAATCCCACCTTGGTATATCCCCGTAAGCCATCCCACCTTGGTATATCCCTGTAAGCCAGCCCGCCTTGGTATATCACTGTACACCATCCTACCTTGGTATAACCCCATAGGCAATCCCACCTTGGTATATCCCTGTAAGCCAGCCCACCTTGGTATATCCCTGTAAGCCATCCCACCTTGGTATATCCCTGTAAGCCATCCCACCTTGGTATATCCCTGTAAGCCATCCCACCTTGGTATATCCCTGTAAGCCATCCCACCTTGGTATATCCCTGTAAGCCATCCCACCTTGGTATATCCCTGTAAGCCATTCCACCTTGGTATAAACCCATAAGTCATCCCACCTGGGTATATCCCCGTAAGCCATCCCACCTTGGTATATCCCTGTAAGCCATCCCACCTTGGAATATCCCCGTACACCAGCTCATCTTGGTATATCCCTGTAAGGCATTCCACCTTGGTATATCCCTGTAAGCCAGCCCACCTTGGTATATCCCTGTAAGCCATTCCACTTTGGTATAAACCCATAAGTCATCCCACCTGGGTATATCCCCGTAAGCCATCCCACCTTGGTATATCCCTGTAAGCTATCCCACCTTGGTATATCCCTGTAAGCCATCCCACCTTGGTATATCCCTGTAAGCCATCCCACCTTGGTATATCCCTGTAAGCCAGTCCACCTTGGTATATCCCTGTAAGCCATCCCACCTTGGTATATCCCTGTAAGCCATTCCACCTTGGTATATCCCTGTAAGCAATCCCACCTTGGTATATCCCTGTAAGCCAGCCCGCCTTGGTATATCCCCGTAAGCAATCCCATCTTGGTGTATCCCCGTAAGCCAGCTCACCTTGGTATATCCCTGTAAGCCATTCCACCTTGGTATATCCCTGTAAGTCATCCCACCTTGGTATATCCCTGTAAGCAATCCCACCTTCGTATATCCCCGTAAGCAATCCCACCTTGGTATATCCCTGTAAGCAATCCCACCTTGGTATATCCCCGTAAGCCATCCCACCTTGGTATATCCCCGTAAGCCATCCCACCTTGGTATATCCCCGTAAGCAATCCTGCCTTGGTATATCCCTGTAAGCCATCCCACCTCGGTATATCCCTGTAAGCAATCCCACCTTGGTATATCCCCGTAAGCAATCCCACCTTGGTATATCCCTGTAAGCCAGCCCGCCTTGGTATATCCCCGTAAGCAATCCCATCTTGGTGTATCCCCGTAAGCCAGCTCACCTTGGTATATCCCTGTAAGCCATTCCACCTTGGTATATCCCTGTAAGTCATCCCACCTTGGTATATCCCTGTAAGCAATCCCACCTTCGTATATCCCCGTAAGCAATCCCACCTTGGTATATCCCTGTAAGCAATCCCACCTTGGTATATCCCCGTAAGCCATCCCACCTTGGTATATCCCTGTAAGCAATCCCACCTTGGTATATCCCCGTAAGCCATCCCACCTTGGTATATCCCCGTAAGCCATCCCACCTTGGTATATCCCTGTAAGCAATCCTGCCTTGGTATATCCCTGTAAGCCATCCCACCTCGGTATATCCCTGTAAGCAATCCCACCTTGGTATATCCCCGTAAGCAATCCCACCTTGGTATATCCCTGTAAGCAATCCCACTTTGGTATATCCCTGTAAGCCATCCCACCTTGGTATATCCCCGTAAGCCATCCCACCTGGTATATCCCGTAAGCAATCCCACCTTGGTATATCCCTATAAGCCATCCCACCTTGGTATATCCCTGTAAGCAATCCCACCTTGGTATATCCCTGTAAGCAATCCCACCTCGGTATATCCCTGTAAGCCAGCCCGCCTTGGTATATCCCTGTAAGCCATTCTACCTTGGTATATCCCTGTAAGCAATCCCACCTTGGTATATCCCCGTAAGCCATCCCACCTTGGTATATCCCCGTAAGCCATCCCACCTTGGTATATCCCCGTAAGCAATCCTGCCTTGGTATATCCCTGTAAGCCAGCCCACCTTGGTATATCCCTGTACATCATCCCACCTTGGTATATCCCTGTACACCATCCCACCTTGGTAGATCCCTGTAAGCCAGCTCACCTTGGTATATCCCCGTAAGCCAGCTCACCTTGGTATATCCCCGTAAGCAATCCCATCTTGGTATATCCCAGTAAGCAATCCCATCTTGGTATATCCCTGTAAGCCAGCTCACCTTGGTATATCCCCGTAAGCCAGCTCACCTTGGTATATCCCTGTAAGCCAGCCCACCTTGGTATATCCCTGTAAGCCAGGCCACCTTGGTATATCCCTGTACACCATCCCACCTTGGTATATCCCTGTACACCATCCCACCTTGGTAGATCCCTGTAAGCCAGCTCACCTTGGTATATCCCCGTAAGCCAGCTCACCTTGGTATATCCCTGTAAGCCAGGCCACCTTCGTATATCCCTGTAAGCCAGGCAACCTTGGTATATCCCTGTAAGCCAGGCCACCTTGGTATATCCCTGTACACCATCCCACCTTAGTATATCCCCGTAAGCCAGCTCACATTGGTATATCCCCGTAAGCCTGTAATCTCTATTTGCAACAATTTTATGCCTCCCCTCCCTGGCTCACAGACTCATCAACAACTTACCACTGCCTCCCCTCCCTGGCTCACTGACTCATCAACAACTTACCGCTGCCTCCCCTCCCTGGCTCACAGACTCATCAACAACTTACCGCTGCCCTCCCCTCCCCTGGCTCACAGACTCATCAACAACTTACCACTGCCCCCCCCTCCCTGACTCACAGACTCATCAACAACTTACCACTGCCCCCCCCTCCCTGGCTCACAGACTCATCAAAAACTTACCACTGCCTCCCCCTCCCTGACTCACAGACTCGTCAAAACTTACCACTGCCCCCCCCCTCCCTGACTCACAGACTCGTCAACAACTTACCACTGCCCCCCCCCCCTCCCTGACTCACAGACTCATCAACAACTTACCACTGCCTCCCCCCCTCCCTGGCTCACAGACTCGTCAACAACTTACCACTGCCTCCCCCCCTCCCTGGCTCACAGACTCATCAAAAACTTACCACTGCCTTCCCCCCTCCCTGGCTCACAGACTCATCAAAACTTACCACTGCCTTCCCCCCTCCCTGCTCACAGACTCATCAACAACTTACCACTGCCTCCCCCTCCCTGGCTCACAGACTCTTCAACAACTTACCACTGCCTCCCCCCTCCCTCTCACAGACTCGTCAACAACTTACCACTGCCTCCCCCTCCCTGGCTCACAGACTCGTCAACAACTTACCACTGCCTCCCCCCTCCCTGGCTCACAGACTCGTCAACAACTTACCACTGCCTCCCCCCTCCCTGGCTCACAGACTCATCAACAACTTACCACTGCCTCCCCCCTCCCTGGCTCACAGACTCTTCAACAACTTACCACTGCCTTCCCCCCTCCCTGGCTCACAGACTCATCAACAACTTACCACTGCCTCCCCCCTCCCTGGCTCACAGACTCTTCAACAACTTACCACTGCCTCCCCCCTCCCTGGCTCACAGACTCTTCAACAACTTACCACTGCCTCCCCCCTCCCTGGCTCACAGACTCTTCAACAACTTACCACTGCCTCCCCCCTCCCTGGCTCACAGACTCTTCAACAACTTACCACTGCCTCCCCCCTCCCTGGCTCACAGACTCATCAACACTTACCACTGCCTTCCCCCCTCCCTGACTCACAGACTCTTCAACAACTTACCACTGCCCCCCCCTCCCTGGCTCACAGACTCATCAACAACTTACCACTGCCCCCCCCTGACTCACCAACAACTTACCACTGCCCCCCACCCCCCTCCCTGGCTCACAGACTCATCAACAACTTACCACTGCCCCCCCCCCCTCCCTGGCTCATCAACAACTTACCACTGCCTCCCCTCCCTGGCTCACAGACTCATCAACAACTTACCGCTGCCCTCCCCTCCCTGGCTCACAGACTCATCAACAACTTACCACTGCCTCCCCCCTCCCTGGCTCACAGACTCTTCAACAACTTACCACTGCCTCCCCCCTCCCTGGCTCACAGACTCATCAACAACTTACCACTGCCTTCCCCCCTCCCTGGCTCACAGACTCATCAACAACTTACCACTGCCTTCCCCCCTCCCTGACTCACAGACTCTTCAACAACTTACCACTGCTCCCCCCTCCCTGGCTCACAGACTCATCAACAACTTACCACTGCCCCCCCTCCCTGGCTCACAGACTCATCAACAACTTACCACTGCCCCCCCCACCCCCCTCCCTGGCTCACAGACTCATCACAACTTACCACTGCCCCCCCACCCCCTCCCTGGCTCACAGACTCATCAACAACTTACCACTGCCTCCCCTCCCTGGCTCACAGACTCATCAACAACTTACCGCTGCCCTCCCCTCCCTGGCTCACAGACTAATCACCAACTTACCACTGCCTCCCCTCCCTGGCTTACAAGACTCATCAACAACTTACCACTGCCCCGTCCCTGGCTCACAGACTCGTCAACAACTTACCGCTGCCCTCCCCTCCCTGGCTCACAGACTCATCAACAACTTACCACTGCCCCCCCCCTCCCTGGCTCACAGACTCATCTACTACTTACCACTGCCCCCCCCTCCCTGGCTCATAGATTCGTCAACAACTTACCGCTGCCTCCCCTCCCTGGCTCACAGACTCATCAACAACTTACCACTGCCCTCCCCTCCCTGGCTCACAGACTCGTCAACAACTTACCACTGCCCCCCCCTCCCTGGCTCATAGACTCGTCAACAACTTACCACTGCCCCCCCCCCCTCCCTGGCTCACAGACTCATCAACAACTTACCACTGCCTCCCCTCCCTGGCTCACAGACTCATCAAATTGCTTTTCTCTCTCCTGAAACAGTAAGGAGATATTAGACAACCATATATGTGTATGATACTGACCTTCCACAGGAAATTCCGTAAAATCACTAACACATGTATATTAAATTGTGGACTGCTCTCTCAAATATAAGTATGTTAAAATGAGAATCAATTTACTTAATAATGAGGCACATTAAGTATTAACTAATTAACTTAGCTAATCATAAAACAACAAACACTTATTGCAATGGCAAGCTGTATACTTTATTGTGCGACTAGTGAATAGGGAGATAACCCTTGTGCAATTTTATAAATGACACTTTGCATGCATCACTATGTACATGTACTGCAGTATTTCTCTGATAATAAATTGTGTACATACTATCTCATGGACAGTGTCTCCCATCCCAACAACATACTCTAGCAAATAACATACTTTCTAAAATGCTTTGTGTACATACTGTATCTTTGTAAATGCAAACTATGACAGATGCGACATGTGATGTACCGAGCTAGGGTAAAAACAAGAGAAAACTTCACCCACTGTAGTTAATGTAAAATATTCTGGAAAACTGCACCTGGTGTAACATAATGGGGTTATATGTTGATTATGTTAATTAATTACCTCCACAATTAGTTGTATAGCATGGTACATATTCATGAGTATTGGTCCATTTATAATAATGCTGTATACGGTCGTTATACAAGGCAATTATACAAGGAACTGTACTAACTGTTTATGTTGGTAGAGAAGCAAATACATTTGGCAGAGAAACAAGTATACTTGGCGTGGACATCCCTTACATGTATGCCTGATCAGCATATTAAAGGTTTTCCCACACATGTGTGCTGTTACATCAGAAATGTACTCTGATGTTTTAAGATTAAACAGTAGAATTCCAAAATATTAACATGTTATTTCCATACAAGCATGTGTTTGCACCAAAACAATATATCCGAATTGATATATTGAGTGGCAGTTATGCCAAACATGTTTACTGGTACATCTGTAGCTTGACATTTTATGGAATACATGTCCAAGCTTGCTTCTCTATAAAAGATGAGATAAATTTAGATTATGGGGAGACGAACTGGAATTTTGAAAGCGCCGTATGGTGCTTAGGCACACCGTAACCATTTATTTAATAAATACTTGTGTTATAACTTGGAATTGTTTGGAACTTATACTATTATACTATATGATTACGGTACACTGGTCCACCACATTCCATCCATCTTGCATACATATACTATTATTCAATACTTCATAAGAATACTGGCCATCCACGAACACACAGTGGAGGAAATGTGTAATCTGTAACAAGTCTTATCAACTCCTCAGACTATTCCTCAGAATACTGAACATAACGGACTCTGTTCAGAAGTATGTTTCTATTCCCAAAACAGTATTACTCGATTTGAAAACAATAGAATATATAACTTTCATTTTACATCATTACAAACTTGAATAGCATAAAGTAGATGTGATACGTGTAAAGACTTGCGTAGAACAGATTTATTCGCTCCCGAATACCCGCTAACCATCACGTGCACAAAAACGGTTCACTGATTGTGTGCATCGCTATGTTACGACATAGGTTCTCCGCTATACTACGTACTGCGGAGAACTTCAATTTTACATCCGAGACAAACAATATTCTGTTAGCATTTTCCAAGCTAATAAACTAACTGTCCAATACTTGCCATTTCTCTCTCTTCTTCTAGGATGAGAGGCTCGTGAGTTTTCTGCCAGAGTCTCAGAGACTTGTCATGTGACCCTGTTGCCAGCATGTTACCACTGGAACTCACACTCAAACACCACACCTCAGCATGGTGGCCCTATAAACAAGGAATATTACCAACCTATATACTTTCACTATCAACAGATATCGGACACGTCGGAGAGGTGGTTAATGTCGGGAAGGTGGTTAACGTCGGGAAGGTGGTTAACGTCAGAGAGGTGGTTAACGTCGGAGAGGTGGTTAACGTCGGAGAGGTGGTTAACGTCGGAGAGGTGGTTAACGTCGGGAAGGTGGTTAACGTTGGAGAGGTGGTTAACGTTGGAGAGGTGGTTAACATCGGGAATGTGGTTAACGTCGGAGAGGTGGTTAACGTCGGAGAGGTGGTTAACGTCGGAGAGGTGGTTAACGTCGGGAAGGTGGTTAATGTTGGAGAGGTGGTTAACGTCGGGAATGTGGTTAACGTCGGAGAGGTGGTTAACGTCGGAGAGGTGGTTAACGTCGGAGAGGTGGTTAACGTTGGGAAGGTGGTTAATGTCGGAGAGGTGGTTAACGTTGGAGAGGTGGTTAACGTTGGGGAGGTGGTTAACGTCGGGAAGGTGGTTAACGTTGGAGAGGTGGTTAATGTTGGAGAGGTGGTTAATGTTGGGAAGGTGATTAACGTTGGAGAGGTGGTTAACGTTGGGAAGGTGGTTAACGTTGGAGAGGTGGTTAACGTTGGAGAGGTGGTTAACGTTGGAGAGGTGGTTAATGTTGGGAAGGTGGTTAATGTCGGGAAGGTGGTTAACGTCGGGAAGGTGGTTAACGTTGGAGAGGTGGTTAACGTTGGAGAGGTGGTTAACGTTGGAGAGGTGGTTAATGTTGGGAAGGTGGTTAATGTCGGGAAGGTGGTTAACGTCGGAGGTGGTTAACGTTGGAGAGGTGGTTAACGTCGGAGAGGTAGTTAACGTTGGAGAAGTGGTTAACGTTGGAGAGGTGGTCAACATCGGGAAGGTGGTTAACGTCGGAGAGGTGGTTAACGTCGGAGAGGTGGTTAACGTCGGAGAGGTGGTTAACGTCGGGAAGGTGGTTAACGTTGGAGAGGTGGTTAACGTTGGAGAGGTGGTTAATGTCGGAGAGGTGGTTAACGTCGGGAAGGTGGTTAACGTCGGAGAGGTGGTTAACGTTGGGAAGGTGGTTAATGTCGGGAAAGTGGTTAATGTCGGAGAGTTGGTTAACGTTGGGAAGGTGGTTAATGTCGGGAAGGTGGTTAACGTAGGAGAGGTGGTTAACGTTGGAGAGGTAGTTAACATTGGGAAGGTGGTTAATGTCGGGAAGGTGGTTAACGTCGGAGAGGTGGTTAACGTCGGAGAGGTGGTTAACGTTGGGAAGGTGGTTAATGTCGGGAAAGTGGTTAATGTTGGAGAGGTGGTTAACATTGGGAAGGTGGTTAATGTCGGGAAGGTGGTTAACGTCGGAGAGGTGGTTAACGTTGGAGAGGTGGTTAACGTTGGAGAGGTGGTTAATGTTGGAGAGGTGGTTAATGTCGGAGAGGTGGTTAACGTCGGGAAGGTGGTTAACGTCGGAGAGGTGGTTAACGTTGGGAAGGTGGTTAATGTCGGGAAGGTGGTTAACGTCGGAGAGGTGGTTAACGTTGGAGAGGTGGTTAACGGGAAGGTGGTTAATGTCGGAGAGGTGGTTAACGTCGGGAAGGTGGTTAACGTCGGAGAGGTGGTTAACGTTGGGAAGGTGGTTAATGTCGGGAAAGTGGTTAATGTCGGAGAGGTGGTTAACGTTGGGAAGGTGGTTAATGTCGGGAAGGTGGTTAACGTCGGAGAGGTGGTTAACGTTGGAGAGGTGGTTAACGTTGGAGAGGTGGTTAATGTTGGAGAGGTGGTTAATGTCGGAGAGGTGGTTAACGTCGGGAAGGTGGTTAACGTCGGAGAGGTGGTTAACGTTGGGAAGGTGGTTAATGTCGGGAAAGTGGTTAATGTCGGAGAGGTGGTTAACGTTGGGAAGGTGGTTAATGTCGGGAAGGTGGTTAACGTCGGAGAGGTGGTTAACGTTGGAGAGGTGGTTAACGTTGGGAAGGTGGTTAATGTCGGGAAGGTGGTTAACGTCGGAGAGGTGGTTAACGTCGGAGAGGTGGTTAACGTTGGGAAGGTGGTTAACGTTGGGAAGGTGGTTAATGTCGGGAAGGTGGTTAATGTCTGGAAGGTGGTTAACGTCAGAGAGGTGGTTAACGTCAGAGAGGTGGTTAACGTCAGAGAGGTGGTTAACGTCGGAGAGGTGGTTAACGTTGGGAAGGTGGTTAATGTCGGGAAGGTGGTTAACGTCGGGAAGGTGGTTAACGTTGGAGAGGTGGTAGTCGGAGAGGTGGTTAATGTTGGAGAGGTGGTTAACGTTGGGAAGGTGGTTAATGTCGGGAAGGTGGTTAACGTTGGAGAGGTGGTTAACGTCGGAGAGGTGGTTAACGTCAGAGAGGTGGTTAACGTCGAGAAGGTGGTTAACGTCGGAGAGGTGGTTAACGTCACAGAGGTGGTTAACGTTGGAGAGGTGGTTAACGTCGGAGAGGTGGTTAACGTTGGAGAGGTGGTTAACATCGGAGAGGTGGTTTAATGTATTGATTTCAGACAGAGAGCTAGTAATGGTAAAACTTCATCTTTATATAATTACAATTTAATTTCATAAAAAAATATTGCTTTTGAAAATCTTATACAATTTCTTGATTCTGAACATGTGTAACATAATGGGGTTATATGTTGATTATGTTAATTAATTACCTCCATAATTAGTTGTATAGCATGATGCATATTCATGAGTATTGGTCCATTTATAATAATGCTGTATACGGTCGTTATACAAGGCAATTATACATGGAACTGTACTAACTGTTTATGTTGGCAGAGAAGCAAGTACATTTGGCAGAGAAACAAGTATACTTGGTTGGCGTGGACATCCCTTACATGTATGCCTGATCAGCATATTAAAGGTTTTCCCACACATGTGTGCTGTTACATCAGAAATGTACTCTGATGTTTTAAGATTAAACAGTACAATTCTAAAATGTTAACTTGTTACGGTCCATACAAGCGGGTGTTTGCAACAATATACCCAAATTGATATATTGAGTGACAGTTATACCAAACATGTTTACTGGAACATCTGTAGCTTGACATGTTATGCAATACATGTCCAAACTTGCTTCTCTATAAAAGATGAGATAAATTTAGATTATGTGGAGACAAACTGGGATTTTGAAAGCGCCGTATGGTGCTTATGCACATGCTAACCATTTGATGTAAAATAAATACTTGTGTTGTCAATTGGACTTGGAAACTTTACTAAACACCAGAAACACAGTACATGTTCTTAATTTTATATCTAGATCAGCTGGTGACAATAATACTACAATTTGTAAACTGCTATATATTACCTCTAATGTGATGACATGTTCAAAGTTATCTGCGTCCCATTGTTTGACCTTGCGATCTTTTCCACCAGTGAAGAACAGGTGAGTGTTGGATATAAACTGTACACACATTATACTGTAACACATGAAATAACTCACATTAGTACACACATTATACTGTAACACATGCAATAACTCACATTAGTACACACATTATACTGTAACACATGCAATAACTCACATTAGTACACACATTATACTGTAACACATGCAATAACTCACATTAGTACACACATTATACTGTAACACATGTAATAACTCACATTATACTGTAACACATGCAATAACTCACATTATACTGTAACACATGTAATAACTCACATTATACTGTAACACATGCAATAACTCAAAAATTATTACACACAATGACAAACATCAATAAATACATACACAAAACAGCAAAATAAATTGACTAATTTTATTCCCAGGTTAAAGGTCACTGGGTATTTAATAATTTTTATTTTTGCTTTATTTGTATATATTGTATGTAGATTCTGTATCATAACAGAGCAAAATAAAATATGATTAAACTGTTTTATCTGATGAGAAATGATTAAAATCATCTGACTGTAATTCTCTGTTGCATAGGATATGTTATAAATACCAATATATGGAGTAAGGTTGCACAAACTACACTCCTTACCTGTCATCGTGAGCAAATATAGACTTGTGGCAGTCACCAAAGTCTAAACCCCAGATTTTTACATTTCTGTCAGCTGAGCCGGATACAAGCAGTGTACTGTCAGCTGATATGTCCATACACAATACAGGTAACTTGTGCCCATACAGAGACAGGAAGAACTGTAACATACACAATACAGGTAACTTGTGCCCGTACAGAGACAGGAAGAACTGTAACATACACAATACAGGTAACTTGTGCCCGTACAGAGACAGGAAGAACTGTAACATACACAATACAGGTAACTTGTGCCCGTACAGAGACAGGAAGAACTGTAACATACACAATACAGGTAACTTGTGCCCGTACAGAGACAGGAAGAACTGTAACATACACAATACAGGTAACTTGTGCCCGTACAGAGACAGGAAGAACTGTAACATACACGTAACTGAATGTGTTATATGTCCATACATGTACCTGAATGTGTTATATGTCCATACATGTACCTGAATGTGTTATATGTTCATACATGTACCTAAATGTGTTATATGGCCATACATGTACCTGAATGTGTTATATGTCCATACATGTACCTGAATGTGTTATATGTCCATACATGTACCTGAATGTGTTATATGGCCATACATGTACCTGAATGTGTTATATGTCCATACATGTACCTGAATGTGTTATATGTTCATACATGTACCTGAATGTGTTATATGTCCATACATGTACCTGAATGTGTTATATGTCCATACATGTACCTGAATGTGTTATATGTTCATACATGTACCTAAATGTGTTATATGGCCATACATGTACCTGAATGTGTTATATGTCCATACATGTACCTGAATGTGTTATATGTCCATACATGTACCTGAATGTGTTATATGTTCATACACGTAACTGAATGTGTTATATGTCCATACACGTACCTGAATGTGTTATATGTCCATACATGTACCTGAATGTGTTATATGTCCATACATGTACCTGAATGTGTTATATGTTCATACATGTACCTGAATGTGTTATATGTCCATACATGCACCTGAATGTGTTATATGTCCATACATGTACCTGAATGTGTTATATGTCCATACATGTACCTGAATGTGTTATATGTCCATACATGTACCTGAATGTGTTATATGTTCATACATGTACCTGAATGTGTTATATGTCCATACATGTACCTGAATGTGTTATATGTCCATACATGTACCTGAATGTGTTATATGTTCATACATGTATGTTCAATGCTGCTCAAAACTAACATATAATTTATTCATAAAACCTGCTGTAACAATGCTTGGTCCGGACTACAACTTATCATTGTCCATGGACCTTTTATTTCTAATCACTTGTCTGTCACCAATGTAGGTTTCAATCATGCTGGTAAGTATGACTATTCCATGTGGCTATCCACATGACTTGTACCTGGCTATCCACATGACTTGTACCTGGCTATCCACATGGCTTGTACCTGGCTATCCACATGACTTGTACCTGGAGAGTATGACTATTCCATGTGGCTATCCACATGGCTTGTACCTGGCTATCCACATGACTTGTACCTGGAGAGTATGACTATTCCATGTGGCTATCCACATGACTTGTACCTGGCTATCCACATGACTTGTACCTGGAGAGTATGACTATTCCATGTGGCTATCCACATGGCGTGTACCTGGCTATCCACATGGCGTGTACCTGGCTATCCACATGGCTTGTACCTGGCTATCCACATGGCTTGTACCTGGAGAGTATGACTATTCCATGTGGCTATCCACATGGCTTGTACCTGGAGAGTATGACTATTCCATGTGGCTATCCACATGACTTGTACCTGGCTATCCACATGGCTTGTACCTGGCTATCCACATGGCTTGTACCTGGAGAGTATGACTATTCCATGTGGCTATCCACATGGCTTGTACCTGGAGAGTGTGACTATTCCATGTGGCTATCCACATGGCTTGTACCTGGAGAGTATGACTATTCCATGTGGCTATCCACATGGCTTGTACCTGGAGAGTGTGACTATTCCATGTGGCTATCCACATGACTTGTACCTGGAGAGTGTGACTATTCCATGTGGCTATCCACATGGCTTGTACCTGGAGAGTGTGACTATTCCATGGGGCTATCCACATGACTTGTACCTGGCTATCCACATGGCTTGTACCTGAAGAGTATGACTATTCCATGTGGCTATCCACATGACTTGTACCTGGAGAGTATGACTATTCCATGTGGCTATCCACATGACTTGTACCTGGAGAGTGTGACTATTCCATGTGGCTATCCACATGACTTGTACCTGAAGAGTATGACTATTCCATGTGGCTATCCACATGACTTGTACCTGGAGAGTGTGACTATTCCATGTGGCTATCCACATGACTTGTACCTGGAGAGTGTGACTATTCCATGTGGCTATCCACATGACTTGTACCTGGAGAGTATGACTATTCCATGTGGCTATCCACATGACTTGTACCTGGAGAGTATGACTATTCCATGTGGCTATCCACATGACTTGTACCTGGAGAGTATGACTATTCCATGTGGCTATCCACATGACTTGTACCTGAAGAGTATGACTATTCCATGTGGCTATCCACATGGCTTGTACCTGGAGAGTATGACTATTCCATGTGGCTATCCACATGACTTGTACCTGGAGAGTATGACTATTCCATGTGGCTATCCACATGACTTGTACCTGGCTATCCACATGGCTTGTACCTGGAGAGTATGACTATTCCATGTGGCTATCCACATGGCTTGTACCTGGCTATCCACATGGCTTGTACCTGGAGAGTGTGACTATTCCATGTGGCTATCCACATGGCTTGTACCTGGAGAGTAGGACTATTCCATGTGGCTATCCACATGACTTGTACCTGGAGAGTATGACTATTCCATGTGGCTATCCACATGGCTTGTACCTGGAGAGTATGACTATTCCATGTGGCTATCCACATGACTTGTACCTGGCTATCCACATGGCTTGTACATGGAGAGTATGACTATTCCATGTGGCTATCCACATGGCTTGTACCTGGAGAGTATGACTATTCCATGTGGCTATCCACATGGCTTGTACCTGGCTATCCACATGGCTTGTACATGGAGAGTATGACTATTCCATGTGGCTATCCACATGACTTGTACCTGGCTATCCACATGACTTGTACCTGGCTATCCACATGGCTTGTACCTGGCTATCCACATGGCTTGTACATGGAGAGTATGACTATTCCATGGGGCTATCCACATGACTTGTACCTGGCTATCCACATGGCTTGTACCTGGAGAGTATGACTATTCCATGTGGCTATCCACATGACTTGTACCTGGCTATCCACATGACTTGTACCTGGCTATCCACATGGCTTGTACCTGGCTATCCACATGGCTGTCCTGGCTATCCACATGACTTGTACCTGGCTATCCACATGGCTTGTACCTGGCTATCCACATGGCTTGTACCTGGCTATCCACATGACTTGTACCTGGCTATCCACATGACTTGTACCTGGAGAGTATGACTATTCCATGTGGCTATCCACATGACTTGTACCTGGCTATCCACATGACTTGTACCTGGCTATCCACATGACTTGTACCTGGCTATCCACATGGCGTGTACCTGGCTATCCACATGACTTGTACCTGGCTATCCACATGGCTTGTACCTGGCTATCCACATGGCTTGTACCTGGCTATCCACATGACTTGTACCTGGCTATCCACATGACTTGTACCTGAAGAGTATGACTATTCCATGTGGCTATCCACATGGCTTGTACCTGGAGAGTATGACTATTCCATGTGGCTATCCACATGGCTTGTACCTGGAGAGTATGACTATTCCATGTGGCTATCCACATGACTTGTACCTGGCTATCCACATGGCTTGTACCTGGAGAGTGTGACTATTCCATGTGGCTATCCACATGACTTGTACCTGGCTATCCACATGACTTGTACCTGGCTATCCACATGGCTTGTACCTGAAGAGTATGACTATTCCATGTGGCTATCCACATGACTTGTACCTGGCTATCCACATGGCTTGTACCTGGCTATCCACATGACTTGTACCTGGCTATCCACATGGCTTGTACCTGGCTATCCACATGACTTGTACCTGGCTATCCACATGACTTGTACCTGGCTATCCACATGGCTTGTACCTGGAGAGTATGACTATTCCATGTGGCTATCCACATGGCTTGTACCTGGCTATCCACATGGCTTGTACCTGGAGAGTGTGACTATTCCATGTGGCTATCCACATGGCTTGTACCTGGAGAGTAGGACTATTCCATGTGGCTATCCACATGACTTGTACCTGGAGAGTATGACTATTCCATGTGGCTATCCACATGGCTTGTACCTGGAGAGTATGACTATTCCATGTGGCTATCCACATGACTTGTACCTGGCTATCCACATGGCTTGTACATGGAGAGTATGACTATTCCATGTGGCTATCCACATGGCTTGTACCTGGAGAGTATGACTATTCCATGTGGCTATCCACATGGCTTGTACCTGGCTATCCACATGGCTTGTACATGGAGAGTATGACTATTCCATGTGGCTATCCACATGACTTGTACCTGGCTATCCACATGACTTGTACCTGGCTATCCACATGGCTTGTACCTGGCTATCCACATGGCTTGTACATGGAGAGTATGACTATTCCATGGGGCTATCCACATGACTTGTACCTGGCTATCCACATGGCTTGTACCTGGAGAGTATGACTATTCCATGTGGCTATCCACATGACTTGTACCTGGCTATCCACATGACTTGTACCTGGCTATCCACATGGCTTGTACCTGGAGAGTGTGACTATTCCATGTGGCTATCCACATGGCTTGTACCTGGCTATCCACATGGCTTGTACCTGGCTATCCACATGGCTTGTACCTGGCTATCCACATGACTTGTACCTGGCTATCCACATGACTTGTACCTGGCTATCCACATGACTTGTACCTGGCTATCCACATGGCTTGTACCTGGAGAGTATGACTATTCCATGTGGCTATCCACATGACTTGTACCTGGCTATCCACATGACTTGTACCTGGCTATCCACATGACTTGTACCTGGCTATCCACATGGCGTGTACCTGGCTATCCACATGACTTGTACCTGGCTATCCACATGGCTTGTACCTGGCTATCCACATGGCTTGTACCTGGCTATCCACATGACTTGTACCTGGCTATCCACATGACTTGTACCTGAAGAGTATGACTATTCCATGTGGCTATCCACATGACTTGTACCTGGCTATCCACATGACTTGTACCTGGCTATCCACATGACTTGTACCTGGCTATCCACATGGCGTGTACCTGGCTATCCACATGACTTGTACCTGGCTATCCACATGGCTTGTACCTGGCTATCCACATGGCTTGTACCTGGCTATCCACATGACTTGTACCTGGCTATCCACATGACTTGTACCTGAAGAGTATGACTATTCCATGTGGCTATCCACATGGCTTGTACCTGGAGAGTATGACTATTCCATGTGGCTATCCACATGGCTTGTACCTGGAGAGTATGACTATTCCATGTGGCTATCCACATGACTTGTACCTGGCTATCCACATGGCTTGTACCTGGAGAGTGTGACTATTCCATGTGGCTATCCACATGACTTGTACCTGGCTATCCACATGACTTGTACCTGGCTATCCACATGGCTTGTACCTGAAGAGTATGACTATTCCATGGGGCTATCCACATGACTTGTACCTGGCTATCCACATGGCTTGTACCTGGAGAGTATGACTATTCCATGTGGCTATCCACATGGCTTGTACTTGGAGAGTGTGACTATTCCATGTGGCTATCCACATGACTTGTACCTGGCTATCCACATGGCTTGTACCTGGAGAGTGTGACTATTCCATGTGGCTATCCACATGGCTTGTACCTGGAGAGTATGACTATTCCATGTGGCTATCCACATGGCTTGTACCTGGAGAGTGTGACTATTCCATGTGGCTATCCACATGACTTGTACCTGGCTATCCACATGGCTTGTACCTGGAGAGTGTGACTATTCCATGTGGCTATCCACATGACTTGTACCTGGAGAGCATGACTATTCCATGTGGCTATCCACATGACTTGTACCTGGCTATCCACATGGCTTGTACCTGGAGAGTATGACTATTCCATGTGGCTATCCACATGACTTGTACCTGGCTATCCACATGGCTTGTACCTGGAGAGTATGACTATTCCATGTGGCTATCCACATGACTTGTACCTGGCTATCCACATGACTTGTACCTGGCTATCCACATGGCTTGTACCTGAAGAGTATGACTATTCCATGGGGCTATCCACATGACTTGTACCTGGCTATCCACATGACTTGTACCTGGAGAGTATGACTATTCCATGTGGCTATCCACATGACTTGTACCTGGAGAGTATGACTATTCCATGTGGCTATCCACATGACTTGTACCTGGCTATCCACATGGCTTGTACCTGGAGAGTATGACTATTCCATGTGGCTATCCACATGACTTGTACCTGGCTATCCACATGGCTTGTACCTGGAGAGTATGACTATTCCATGGGGCTATCCACATGACTTGTACCTGGAGAGTGTGACTATTCCATGTGGCTATCCACATGGCTTGTACCTGGAGAGTGTGACTATTCCATGTGGCTATCCACATGGCTTGTACCTGGAGAGTATGACTATTCCATGTGGCTATCCACATGGCTTGTACCTGGAGAGTGTGACTATTCCATGTGGCTATCCACATGGCTTGTACTGGCTATCCACATGGCTTGTACCTGGCTATCCACATGGCTTGTACCTGGAGAGTAAGACTATTCCATGTGGCTATCCACATGACTTGTACCTGGCTATCCACATGGCTTGTACCTGGAGAGTATGACTATTCCATGTGGCTATCCACATGGCTTGTACCTGGAGAGTGTGACTATTCCATGTGGCTATCCACATGGCTTGTACATGGAGAGTATGACTATTCCATGTGGCTATCCACATGACTTGTACCTGGCTATCCACATGGCTTGTACCTGGAGAGTATGACTATTCCATACTATCCAAAAAACTATTAAATTATTTTACCTTTAATGTATCCATAAAGAACACTTTAACTGTGCTATCTAACAACGACACGGCCAGCAATCTCTGGTCAGCACTACATCGTACACACAACACATCCTCATCCATCTGCAGACTACGCACATGTTTCAATGTTAACTGCTTGCTGAAACATTAACAAGCAAAGGAAATGGGATCTTACCTGAAACATTAACAAGCAAAGGAAATGAAATGTTCCCTGAAACATTAACAAGCAAAGGAAATGGAATGTTCCCTGAAACATTAACAAGCAAAGGAAATGGGATGTTCCCTGAAACATTAACAAGCAAAGGAAATGGGAACGTCCCTGAAACATTAACAAGCAAAGGAAATGGAATGTTCCCTGAAACATTAACAAGCAAAGGAAATGGGATGTTCCCTGAAACATTAACAAGCAAATGAAATGGGATGTTCCCTGAAACATTAACAAGCAAAGGAAATGGATTGTTCCCTGAAACATTAACAAGCAAAGGAAATGGGAACTTCCCTGAAACATTAACAAGCAAAGGAAATGGGATGTTCCCTGAAACATTAACAAGCAAAGGAAATGGAATGTTTCCTGAAACATTAACAAGCAAAGGAAATGGTATGCTGCGAACGTGCAGCATAATATAGAGGATACTAGCATTGGCCCTGGATAGCTCACACATGAAACACTAGACAATGCTACACTAGACAATGCTACACTAGACAATACTACTCTAGACAATGGTACACTAGACAATGGTACACTAGACAATGCTACACTAGACAATACTACTCTAGACAATGGTACACTAGACAATGGTACACTAGACAATGCTACACTAGACAATACTACACTAGACAATACTACACTATACAATACTACACTATACAATACTACACTATACAATACTACACTACAATACTACACTATACAATACTACACTACAATACTACACTATACAATACTACACTACAATACTACACTAGACAATACTACACTACAATACTACACTATACAATACTACACTACAATACTACACTATACAATACTACACTACAATACTACACTATACAATACTACACTACAATACTACACTATACAATACTACACTACAATACTACACTAGACAATACTACACTATACAATACTACACTATACAATACTACACTAGACAATACTACACTAGACAATGCTACACTAGACAATACTACACTAGACAATACTACACTAGACAATGCTACACTAGACAATACTACACTAGACAATGCTACACTAGACTACACTAGACAATACTACACTAGACAATACTACACTAGACTACACTAGACAATACTACACTATACAATACTACACTAGACAATGCTACACTATACAATACTACACTAGACTACACTAGACAATGCTACACTAGACAATGCTACACTATACAATGCTACACTAGACTACACTAGACAATACTACACTAGACAATGCTACACTAGACAATACTACACTAGACAATGCTACACTAGACAATACTACACTAGACTACACTAGACAATGCTACACTAGACAATACTACACTAGACTACACTAGACAATACTACACTAGACAATGCTACACTAGACAATACTACACTAGACAATGCTACACTAGACAATACTACACTAGACTACACTATACAATACTACAC
Organism: Archivesica marissinica; assembly: GCA_014843695.1. Classification (NCBI taxonomy): domain Eukaryota; kingdom Metazoa; phylum Mollusca; class Bivalvia; order Venerida; family Vesicomyidae; genus Archivesica; species Archivesica marissinica. The sequence goes on along the minus strand of CM026387.1, from coordinate 96,077,389 downwards.
TAGACAATGCTACACTAGACAATGCTACACTAGACAATACTACACTAGACAATGCTACACTAGACAATACTACACTAGACAATGCTACACTAGACTACACTAGACAATTCTACACTAGACTACACTAGACAATACTACACTAGACAATGCTACACTAGACAATGCTACACTAGACAATACTACACTAGACAATACTACACTAGACAATACTACACTAGACAATGCTACACTATACAATACTACACTATACAATACTACACTAGACAATGCTACACTAGACAATGCTACACTAGACAATACTACACTAGACAATGCTACACTAGACAATACTACACTAGACAATGCTACACTAGACTACACTAGACAATGCTACACTAGACTACACTAGACAATTCTACACTAGACTACACTAGACAATACTACACTAGAAATGCTACACTAGACAATGCTACAGTAGACTACACTCGACAATGCTACACTAGACAATACTACACTAGACAATACTACACTAGACAATGCTACACTAGACAATACTACACTAGACAATGCTACACTATACAATACTACACTAGACAATACTACACTAGACAATACTACACAATACTACACTATACAATACTACACTAGACAATGCTACTCTAGACAATACTACACTAGACAATACTACACTAGACAATACTACACTATACAATACTACACTATACAATACTACACTATACAATACTACACTATACAATACTACACTATACAATACTACACTAGACAATGCTACACTATACAATACTACACTAGACAATACTACACTATACAATACTACACTAGACAATACTACACTAGACAATGCTACACTATACAATACTACACTATACAATACTACACTAGACAATACTACACTATACAATACTACACTATACAATACTACACTATACAATACTACACTAGACAATACTACACTAGACAATACTACACTAGACAATACTACACTAGACAATGCTACACTAGACTACACTAGACAATGCTACACTAGACTACACTAGACAATGCTACACTAGACAATACTACACTATACAATGCTACACTAGACAATACTACACTATACAATACTACACTAGACAATACTACACTAGACAATACTACACTATACAATACTACACTATACAATACTACACTAGACAATGCTACACTAGACAATACTACACTAGACAATGCTACTCTAGACAATACTACACTATACAATACTACACTATACAATACTACACTAGACAATACTACACTAGACAATGCTACTCTAGACAATACTACACTATACAATACTACACTAGACAATACTACACTATACAATACTACACTAGACAATACTACACTAGACAATGCTACCCTAGACAATACTACACTAGACTACACTAGACAATGCTACTCTAGACAATACTACACTATACTACACTAGACAATACTACACTAGACAATGCTACCCTAGACAATACTACACTAGACAATGCTACCCTAGACAATACTACACTAGACAATACTACACTAGACAATGCTACTCTAGACAATACTACACTAGACTACACTAGACAATACTACACTAGACTACACTAGACAATACTACACTAGACAATGCTACTCTAGACAATACTACACAATACAATACTACACTAGACAATACTACACTAGACAATGCTACACTAAACAATACTACACTATACAATACTACACTAGACAATACTACACTATACAATACTACACTAGACAATGCTACACTAGACTACACTAGACTACACTAGACAATACTACACTATACAATGCTACACTAGACTACACTAGACAATACTACACTAGACAATACTACACTATACAATACTACACTATACAATACTACACTATACAATACTACACTAGACAATACTACACTAGACAATACTACACTATACAATACTACACTAGACAATACTACACTATACAATACTACACTAGACAATACTACACTATACAATACTACACTAGACTACACTAGACAATACTACACTATACAATACTACACTAGACAATACTACACTAGACAATACTACACTATACAATACTACACTAGACAATACTACACTATACAATACTACACTAGACTACACTAGACAATGCTACACTAGACAATACTACACTAGACTACACTAGACAATACTACACTATACAATACTACACTAGACAATGCTACACTAGACAATGCTACACTAGACAATACTACACTATACAATACTACACTAGACAATACTACACTATACAATACTACACTATACAATACTACAATAGACAATACTACACTATACAATGCTACACTAGACTACACTAGACAATGCTACACTAGACAATGCTACACTAGACTACACTAGACAATACTACACTAGACAATACTACACTATACAATACTACACTAGACAATGCTACACTATACAATACTACACTAGACAATACTACACTATACAATACTACACTAGACAATGCTACACTAGACAATGCTACACTAAACAATACTACACTATACAATACTACACTAGACAATACTACACTAGACAATACTACACTATACAATACTACACTAGACAATGCTACACTAGACTACACTAGACTACACTAGACAATACTACACTATACAATGCTACACTAGACTACACTAGACAATACTACACTAGACAATACTACACTATACAATACTACACTATACAATACTACATTAGACTACACTAGACAATACTACACTAGACAATACTACACTATACAATACTACACTAGATAATACTACACTAGACAATACTACACTAGACAATACTACACTATACAATACTACACTAGACAATACTACACTATACAATACTACACTAGACAATACTACACTATACAATACTACACTAGACTACACTAGACAATACTACACTATACAATACTACACTAGACAATACTACACTATACAATACTACACTAGACAATACTACACTATACAATACTACACTAGACTACACTAGACAATGCTACACTAGACAATACTACACTAGACTACACTAGACAATACTACACTAGACAATGCTACACTAGACAATGCTACACTAGACAATACTACACTATACAATACTACACTATACAATACTACACTAGACAATACTACACTATACAATACTACACTATACAATACTACACTAGACAATACTACACTATACAATGCTACACTAGACTACACTAGACAATGCTACACTAGACTACACTAGACAATACTACACTATACAATACTACACTATACAATACTACACTAGACAATGCTACACTATACAATACTACACTAGACAATACTACACTAGACAATGCTACCCTAGACAATGCTATTATAGACAATACTACACTAGACAATGCTACACTAGACTACACTAGACAATGCTACACTAGACAATGCTACACTATACAATGCTACACTATACAATGCTACACTAGACAATGCTACACTAGACAATGCTACACTAGACAATGCTACCCTAGACAATGCTACCCTAGACAATACTACACTAGACAATGCTACCCTAGACAATGTGTTTATGTGAAGATTTACTATAGGAAATATACCACAAAAGCTTCCCCACCCACTGGCAGCCATGTTATTTGACGAAGAGATGTATATGTCTATCATCACATTTGTGCCTGTCATTTGTGCCTGTCAACATTGTGTCCTCTACACGTGACAATGAATTTTCAACTTTTGAGTATTTAGATTGTAATGTAAATATTAAGTCCTATTCAGTACGCTTATCAGTAATGTACAGACCACCCCCAAATAAAGAAAATGGTTTGAAAACTAAAGTATTTCTTGAAGACGAATGGCCATTGTTCTTGTCCAAATACGCCACCATTGACAAAAATATCATAATCACTGGAGATTTAAACTTTCATTTGGATAACCTCTCTGACCGTGATGCAATAAAATTTAACAGTATTCTACAATCCTGTGACATGACACAACATGTGAAAGAGCCTACCCACGTCCGTGGTCACATCCTGGATGTGGTCATTACTAGGGAAAATGACAAAACTGTGTCAGAAGTAGTGGTCACTGACCCAGGTTTTTCAGATAACTCGGGCAAAGTGACAAGAGACCACTTCGCAGTCATATTTCATGCAAGAGCGGCGAAACCGGCTCCTGTACGAAAAACAGTGTCGTATAGAAAATTCCGTTCAATAGATATAGATACTTTCAAAAGTGACATCATGGCATCAGAAAAACTTCGTAATAGTTTGCAATGCACGGATGCTGACGATCTTGTCAGCATATACAACAGTGAACTTTCTGCATTGGTTGATAAACACGCCCCTTTACGTACAAAAACGATTACATTAAGGCCTTCATGTCCCTGGTTTACAGAGGAACTCCACAATGCCAAACATATAAAGCGTAAATTTGAACGCAAGTGGAAAAAATCAAGATTAACTGTCGACCATGAAATATACAGGAGTCAGTGTGCCAAGGTTAATAAAATGTTGAAACAAGCACGGCTTGACTACTTTCCTGATAAAGTAATATCTTGCGGTCGTGATCAAAAAAGCATGTTCAAAACCACTAAACACCTGCTTGAAGGCGATAGTGAAATAGCGCTTCCATCAGGCAAAAATCCCAATGAACTAGCACAGGAATTCAGTGACTTCTTCATTTCTAAGGTGGAAGGCATTAGAAATGACATATCTTCAAACTCCCAGTCGGAACTGGGTCCATTGAACATTGAAACAGAGAAACTCCCTCACATAAGCTGCTTGAACAATTTCTGTCCATCACATGAGAAAGAAGTCGAACAGTTCATTAAAAAAGGGCCAAATAAATCCTGTGAAATTGATCCAATTCCGACATGGCTACTGAAATCTTGTCTTAGTGAAATCCTACCAATAGTGACACAAATTGTAAATATTTCATTGGAAACAGGCAATGTACCAGTCATTCAAAATCTCCAGGGTAAGACCTTTGCTGAAAAAACCAAGCATTGATCAAAACACTTTGAAGAACTACAGGCCCGTGTCAAACCTGCCTTATGTCTCGAAGATTCTGGAGAAAGTAGTAAATAGTCCAATTGATGAACATTTGACAAGTAATAACTTACACGAGGTACATCAGTCTGCGTACAGGAAGTTTCATTCCACAGAAACTGCCTTACTGAAAGTCCAAAACGATATACTCCAATCTCTGGACCAGAACAATGCTACAATCCTTGTGCTTTTGGACCTATCTGCTGCATTTGATACCATCGACCATAGAACACTTTTACAGCGTCTCGAATTTCATTTTGGAATTACTGGAAAACCTCTCCAATGGATATCATCTTATCTTACCGACCGTTATCAAGCAGTATGTATCGATGGAAAACTATCCAACTCAGTGCTCATGAATTTCAGTGTTCCACAGGGGTCTGTTTTAGGCCCGAAATTTTACACTATGTATACCAAGTCTGTAGGAGCCATTTGTAAACACCATGGACTGAACCATCACTTTTATGCTGACGATTCCCAGCTTTACCTTTCATTCAAACCAAGCGTTCAAGCTTCACAAGCAGAGACACTACTTCGAGTGGAAAACTGTCTACAAGACATTGTTGCTTGGATGCATGCCAATATGTTAAAACTCAATACTGATAAAACTGAAATGATTATGTTTTCTAGTCAGCGAAATTTGCAACACATTGAAAACATAAATGTGAAAGTAGGAGACTCAAATACAGAACCATCAACATGTGTGAGAAATCTAGGAGCTTTCCTAGACTCAAGAATGGATATGGACAAACATGTAAATTCTGTGACAAAATCATGTTATGCGCAGATCCGGCGGATTGGACACATTCGGCAGTATTTAACAACAGACGCCACGAAAACTCTCATAAACTCACTCATTACATCCAGGCTCGACTACTGTAATTCACTGTTGTACGGCGTGCCAAAATACACTTCCAATAAATTACAAACTGTTCAAAACACAGCAGCTCGCATCATAACCAGAACATCCCGTTTCAGTCATGTAACGCCCATTCTAAAGGAACTTCATTGGCTACCAGTTCAAGAAAGAATAAAGTATAAAATACTGACTCACACATATAAAGCATTGAATGGAGAAGCACCGATTTATATGAGAAACTTGCTTGAGGTTTATATACCAAGGAGAGACTTACGGTCTAAATATGAAGCAGCTACTCTTGTGTTACCAAGAAGTCGGACTGTCACATACGGAGATAGAAGTTTCATGACTGCTGCCCCAAAACTTTGTAATTCTCTTCCATCAAATCTTAGAAGTGCAACAACATTGTGTTCTTTCAAAAAGGCTTTGAAGACACACCTTTTTAAATGTTCATATGGAACATAAATATCGAACTATGTGTGTGCTCAATCAGGATTAAGACTGCAAATGAACACATTTTATTTAATTATTACCTATATTTTAATTGTTATAATTTTAGATCCTAATATTTTATAGCATATTTAGAATCCATTGTAAATGTGTTTGCTAATTTTGTCTTGTTTTATCTCATTGTATGTGGAAGTTTTTATCAATATTTGTGATATTTTAGGCTGTAAAGCGCTTTTGAACGTTTTATTTTTAAATGAAAAGAGCGCTATATAAGTTTGGTATATAATAATTATAATAATTTGACCTAGTGACCTAATTTAAGCACTCTTGTAAGAGGATCACCAAATGATGATTGCAATGAAGTTGCATGATGATTGATCCCGTAGTTCAGGAGATGTCATTTAAAGTCAGAAGATACTGATAACAGATAACACAGCTCTAGCAACAAAACTGAAAATGCATGGGCGGATATTACGTATGTGTATTAGTGTATGTATGTGTATTAGTGTATGTATGTGTATTAGTGTACGTATGTGTATTAGTGTATGTATGTGTATTAGTGTACATATGTGTATTAGTGTACGTATGTGTATTAGTGTACGTATGTGTATTAGTGTACGTATGTGTATTAGTGTACATATGTGTATTAGTGTACATATGTGTAATAGTGTACGTATGTGTATTAGTGTATGTATGTGTATTAGTGTATGTATGTGTATTAGTGTACGTATGTGTATTAGTGTACATATGTGTATTAGTGTACATATGTGTATTAGTGTACATATGTGTAATAGTGTACGTATGTGTATTAGTGTACATATGTGTATTAGTGTACATATGTGTAATAGTGTACGTATGTGTATTAGTGTACATATGTGTATTAGTGTACGTATGTGTATTAGTGTACATATGTGTATTAGTGTACGTACGTGTATGTATGTGTATTAGTGTACGTATGTGTATTAGTGTACGTATGTGTATTAGTGTACATATGTGTATTAGTGTACGTATGTGTATGTATGTGTATTAGTGTATGTATGTGTATTAGTGTACGTATGTGTATTAGTGTACATATGTGTATTAGTGTACGTATGTGTATTAGTGTATGTATGTGTATTAGTGTACGTATGTGTATTAGTGTACGTATGTGTATTAGTGTACGTATGTGTATTAGTGTACATATGTGTATTAGTGTACGTATGTGTATTAGTGTATGTATGTGTATTAGTGTACGTATGTGTATTAGTGTACGTATGTGGCATGTTTCCCCTACATAGCATCAGATCCACGTACCTGCTCACAGGGTTCTGCTCGTCGGCTACCAATTCAAAGTTCCAAAACTTCACCTGCTTATCAGCACTTCCGGAAACAATACCTCTCTGAAATATATCCAATATAAAAGATATGGTCGAAGTGTGTCTGCCGGTAAACTACACATTTCTGTAGAGGCAGGAACGATATGCTCAAAGTGTCTGCCGGTAAACTACACATTTCTGCAGAGGCAGGAACGATATGGTCAAAGTGTGTCTGCCGGTAAACTACACATTTCTGCAGAGGCAGCAACGATATGCTCAAAGTGTGTCTGCCGGTAAACTACACATTTCTGTAGAGGCAGGAACGATATGGTCAAAGTGTGTCTGCCGGTAAACTACACATTTCTGGCAGGAACGAGGCTTGTATAACAGTGATTGTTATTCACATGTAATAACTCTATTTTCCATCTTTGTGTTATATAAAAAAAGACATTATATACATTACCTTGTCTCGAGACATACATATCGACCACACAGCCCCACTGTGAGCCTCAATATCTTCCAACAATGAGCCACTGCCTATGTCAAATATCTCAAGTTTACCACTCTGAAATAGAAAAACACACAACATGTATATGTTAACGTTTATTAGTATGTATTTACAAAATTAAATTGGTCATGCCGTGCGAAAATTAAATTTTGTAAATACGTACTAATAAACATTAAACTGCTTAGTGTTTTAAATTATTTTTTATCAACTCTCTACATGTCTCCGCCCTCTTTCGTCCCGCGGCATTGATTGACACCCCAAAACATCAAAATCGCGCCTGTCATCTTTTACCGCCTTAATCTGTAGTCCAGTGGTAACACGCTGGACTGGTAATCCATAGATCGCAGGTTCGATCCACCGTCTGACCCTAATAAAATTAACAGTCTTTCAGATGGGACGTTAAACCGAGGTCTCGTGTCGGTGCTTTACACTGTGCATGTAAAAGAACCAGAGGAGACACTGGAATGGGTCTCTGTCTGTATCATTGCACTATCCTCCAAAATCTAACACGACTAATCTTTTCAGGAGGCGTCGCTCATATGGGCATCCGGTAGCGACGATAAATAAACGTAAAAAAAACACACAATTACCGCCTTATGCAAATTAAGATTGTCTCCTCGCTGGCATAGAGAAATAGAACTTCAATCGTGAAGGTCGAACACGTTTCGAAGTTTAACGAACACATTTAACGGTAAGTTAATAAATATGTTTATTTTCAAGGTTACTTTCTCTTTAATCCTATGTACATTTTTGAAAAAATGCCCTTGTTGGATTCAATACATAATATTAGACGGGCGTCTAAACTAACAGCTGTTCTCTTGTGTATCGGATGAAGGTAAACAAAAAACCAATACCCCTGTAGCTCCGCCTCCAAGGCACACATGCGCAATAACGTCGGTAAATCACTTAATGTTGTAAATACGTACTAATAAACTTTAACCTGCTTAGTGTTTTAAAGCTGATTTACTAAAATAAATTCATTCAAAGTTTGAAAAATGCTGCCATCTCATTGGACTAAAAATAATTTCAAATACTAACTGCAATTAAATGTTCATTTATGCATCATGGTTGATTATGGTTTTTCTATATTTTTGGTATTTACTGTTGCACTTACAGCTAAGGCCATATAGAAACATTACACATCGTATCTATGCCATGTCTTGCTGTGATGGTCTGGTGTTATGAAGGTGCACCCTGCCATGTCTTGCTGATGGTGCACTATGCCATGTCTTGCTGTGAAGGTCTGGTGTTATGAAGTTGCACCGTGCCATGTCTTGCTGATGGTGCACTATGCCATGTCTTGCTGTGAAGGTCTGGTGTTATGAGGGTGCACCGTGCCATGTCTTGCTGTGAAGGTCTGGTGTTATGAGGGTGCACTATGCCATGTCTTGCTGTGAAGGTCTGGTGTTATGATGGTGCACCGTGCCATGTCTTGCTGTGAAGGTCTGGTGTTATGATGGTGCATCGTGCCATGTCTTGCTGTGAAGGTCTGGTTTTATGAAGGTGCACTATGCCATGTCTTGCTGTGAAGGTCTGGTGTTATGATGGTGCATTGTGCCATGTCTTGCTGATGGTGCACTATGCCATGTCTTGCTGTGAAGGTCTGGTGTTATGAAGGTGCACCGTGCCATGTCTTGCTGTGAAGGTCTGGTGTTATGAAGGTGCACCATGCCATGTCTTGCTGTGAAGGTCTGGTGTTATGAAGGTGCACCATGCCATGTCTTGCCATGAAGGTCTGGTGTTATGAAGGTGCACCGTGCCATGTCTTGCTGTGAAGGTCTGGTGTTATGATGGTGCACCATGCCATGTCTTGCTGTGAAGGTCTGGTGTTATGAAGGTGCACTATGCCATGTCTTGCTGTGAAGGTCTGGTGTTATGATGGTGCACTATGCCATGTCTTGCCATGAAGGTCTGGTGTTATGATGGTGCATCGTGCCATGTCTTGCTGTGAAGGTCTGGTGTTATGAGGGTGCACTATGCCATGTCTTGCTGTGAAGGTCTGGTGTTATGAAGGTGCACTATGCCATGTCTTGCTGTGAAGGTCTGGTGTTATGATGGTGCATTGTGCCATGTCTTGCTGATGGTGCACTATGCCATGTCTTGCCATGAAGGTCTGGTGTTATGAAGGTGCAACGTGCCATGTCTTGCTGTGAAGGTCTGGTGTTATGATGGTGCACTATGCCATGTCTTGCTGTGAAGGTCTGGTGTTATGATGGTGCACTATGCCATGTCTTGCCATGAAGGTCTGGTGTTATGATGGTGCATCGTGCCATGTCTTGCTGTGAAGGTCTGGTGTTATGATGGTGCATCGTGCCATGTCTTGCTGTGAAGGTCTGGTGTTATGATGGTGCATCGTGCCATGTCTTGCTGTGAAGGTCTGGTGTTATGAGGGTGCACTATGCCATGTCTTGCTGTGAAGGTCTGGTGTTATGATGGTGCATTGTGAAATGTCTTGCCATGAAGGTCTGGTGTTATGAAGGTGCACCGTGCCATGTCTTGCTGATGGTGCATCGTGCCATGTCTTGCTGTGAAGGTCTGGTGTTATGATGGTGCACCATGCCATGTCTTGCTGTGAAGGTCTGGTGTTATGATGGTGCACCATGCCATGTCTTGCTGTGAAGGTCTGGTGTTATGATAGTGCATCGTGCCATGTCTTGCTGTGAAGGTCTGGTGTTATGATGGTGCACCATGCCATGTCTTGCTGTGAAGGTCTGGTGTTATGATGGTACATCATGCCATGTCTTGCTGTGAAGGTCTGGTGTTATGATGATGCATCGTGCCATGTCTTGCTGATGGTGCACCGTGCCATGTCTTGCTGATGGTGCACCATGCCATGTCTTGCTGATGGTGCATCGTGCCATGTCTTGCTGATGGTGCACCGTGCCATGTCTTGCTGATGGTGCACCATGCCATGTCTTGCCATGAAGGTCTGGTGTTATGATGGTGCATCGTGCCATGTCTTGCTGATGGTGCATCGTGCCATGTCTTGCTGTGAAGGTCTGGTGTTATGAGGGTGCACTATGCAATGTCTTGCTGTGAAGGTCTGGTGTTATGAAGGTGCACCGTGCCATGTCTTGCCATGAAGGTCTGGTGTTATGAAGGTGCACCGTGCCATGTCTTGCCATGAAGGTCTGGTGTTATGAAGGTGCACTATGCCATGTCTTGCTGTAAAGGTCTGGTGTTATGAGGGTGCACTATGTCATGTCTTGCTGTGAAGGTCTGGTGTTATGATGGTGCATCGTGCCATGTCTTGCTGTGAAGGTCTGGTGTTATGATGGTGCACCGTGCCATGTCTTGCTGTGAAGGTCTGGTGTTATGAATGGTGCACTATGCCATGTCTTGCTGGGTTGGTTGATGGTGCATCGTGCCATGTCTTGCTGATGGTGCACTATGCCATGTCTTGCTGATGGTGCATTGATGTCTTGCTGGGTTGGTTTTGAGGTGCACGTGCCATGTCTTGCTGATGGTGCATCGTGCCATGTCTTGCTGTGAAGGTCTGGTGTTATGAGGGTGCACTATGCCATGTCTTGCTGTGAAGGTCTGGTGTTATGAAGGTGCACCGTGCCATGTCTTGCTGATGGTGCACCGTGCCATGTCTTGCTGTGAAGGTCTGGTGTTATGAGGGTGCACTATGCCATGTCTTGCTGTGAAGGTCTGGTGTTATGAGGGTGCACTATGCCATGTCTTGCTGTGAAGGTCTGGTGTTATGATGGTGCATCATGCCATGTCTTGCTGTGAAGGTCTGGTGTTATGATGGTGCATCGTGCCATGTCTTGATGTGAAGGTCTGGTGTTATGATGGTGCACCATGCCATGTCTTGCTGTGAAGGTCTGGTGTTATGATGGTGCATCATGCCATGTCTTGCTGTGAAGGTCTGGTGTTATGATGGTGCAGGTGCACCATGCCATGTCTTGCTGATGGTGCATTGCCATGTGTGAGGTGCACGTGCCATGTCTTGCTGTGAAGGTCTGTGTTATGAGGTGCATCATGCCATGTCTTGCTGTGAAGGTCTGGTGTTATGATGGTGCATCGTGCCATGTCTTGCTGATGGTGCACCATGCCATGTCTTGCTGTGAAGGTCTGGTGTTATGAAGGTGCACCGTGCCATGTCTTGCTGTGAAGGTCTGGTGTTATGATGGTGCATCATGCCATGTCTTGCTGTGAAGGTCTGGTGTTATGATGGTGCATCGTGCCATGTCTTGCTGAAGGTGCACCATGCCATGTCTTGCTGAAAGTGCACCATGCCATGTCTTGCTGAAGGTGCACCATGCCATGTCTTGCTGAAGTTGCACCATGCCATGTCTTGCTGAAGGTGCACCATGCCATGTCTTGCTGAAGGTGCACCATGCCATGTCTTGCTGAAGGTGCACCATGCCATGTCTTGCTGAAGGTGCACCATGCCATGTCTTGCTGAAGGTGCACCATGCCATGTCTTGCTGAAGGTGCACCATGCCATGTCTTGCTGAAGGTGCACCATGCCATGTCTTGTTGAAGGTGCACTATGCCATGTCTTGCTGTGAAGGTCTGGTGTTATGAGGGTGCACTATGCCATGTCTTGCTGTGAAGGTCTGGTGTTATGATGGTGCATCGTGCCATGTCTTGCTGTGAAGGTCTGGTGTTATGATGGTGCATCGTGCCATGTCTTGCTGAAGGTGCACCATGCCATGTCTTGCTGTGAAGGTCTGGTGATATGAGGGTGCACCATGCCATGTCTTGCTGAAGGTGCACCATGCCATGTCTTGCCATGAAGGTCTGGTGATATGATGGTGCACCGTGCCATGTCTTGCTGATGGTGCACCATGCCATGTCTTGCCATGAAGGTCTGGTGTTATGAGGGTGCACTATGCCATGTCTTGCTGTGTCATGATGGTTCACCGTGCTATCTTCATGGAGGCGACACCCTACAGGATATATTAACCCAATCCCTTCATGGCTGCAGAGTCATAAATACGATATAAGAAGTAGGATATATCGAGGAAACCTCGTCGCATCCAAACACTTCCTAAAGATGACATAAGAACCAAATGTGTGTGAATATTACCTGGCTTACGTCAGGTACTGCGGACTCCACATGGAGTGACCTACCTTTGTTCCCAGGATAATGTGTCTGTCACCAGGCGCAAACATTGAACATAGAGCGTAGTCACATGGCATCGTTCTAATACACTGTAATGATGACCTGTAACATTGAACATAGAACATAGTCACACAGCAGTGTTCTAATACACTGTAATGATGAACTGTAACATAGAACATAGTCTCACAGCAGCGTTCTAATACACTGTAATGATGACCTGTAACATTAAACATAGTCACATGGCAGTGTTCTAATACACTGTAATGATGACATGTAAAATTAAACATAGTCACATGGCAGCGTTCTAATACACTGTAATGATGACCTGTTACATTAAACATAGAACATAGTCACACGACAGTGTTCTAATACACTGTAATGATGACCTGTTACATTAAACATAGTCACACGGCAGCGTTTTAATACACTGTAATGATGACCTGTAACATTAAACATAGTCACATGGCAGTGTTCTAATACACTGTAATGATGACCTGTTACATTAAACATAGTCACATGGCAGCGTTCTAATACACTGTAATGATGACATGTTACATTAAACATAGAACATAGTCACATGACAGTGTTCTAATACACTGTAATGATGACCTGTAACATTAAACATAGTCACATGGCAGTGTTCTAATACACTGTAATGATGACCTGTTACATTAAACATAGTCACATGGCAGCGTTCTAATACACTGTAATGATGACATGTTACATTAAACATAGAACATAGTCACATGACAGTGTTCTAATACACTGTAATGATGACCTGTAACATTAAACATAGTCACATGGCAGTGTTCTAATACACTGTAATGATGACCTGTTACATTAAACATAGTCACATGGCAGCGTTCTAATACACTGTAATGATGACATGTTACATTAAACATAGAACATAGTCACATGACAGTGTTCTAATACACTGTAATGATGACCTGTAACATTAAACATAGTCACATGGCAGTGTTCTAATACACTGTAATGATGATATGTAACATAGAACATAGTCACACAGCAGCGTTCTAATACACTGTAATGATGACCTGTTACATCAAACATAGAACATAGTCACACGACAGTGTTCTAATACACTGTAATGATGACCTGTAACATTAAACATAGTCACACGGCAGTGTTCTAATACACTGTAATGATGACCTGTAACATAGAACATAGTCACACGGCAGTGTTCTAATACACTGTAATGATGACCTGTTGCATTAAACATAGTCACACGGTAGTGTTCTAATACACTGTAATGATTACCTGTTACATTAAACATAGAACATAGTCACACGGCAGCGTTCTAATACCCTGTAATGATGACCTGTAACATTAAACATAGTCACATGGCAGTGTTCTAATACACTGCAACGATGACCTGTAACATAGAACATAGTCACACGGCAGCGTTCTAATACACTGTAATGATGACTTGTATTTGAGATATCACATGTCTCTCATGTATGTAGTATTTGAGATATCACATGTCTCTCATGTATGTAGTATTTGAGATATCACATGTCACTCATGCATGCAGTATTTGAGATATCACATGTCACTCATGCATGCAGTATTTGAGATATCACATGTCACTCATGCATGCAGTATTTGAGATATCACATGTCACTCATGCATGCAGTATTTGAGATATCACATGTCACTCATGCATGCAGTATTTGAGATATCACATGTCTCTCATGCATGTATTATTTGAGATATCACATGTCTCTCATGCATGTAGTATTTGAGATATCACATGTCACTCATGCATGTAGTATTTGAGATATCACATGTCTCTCATGCATGTAGTATTTGAGATATCACATGTCACTCATGCATGTAGTATTTGAGATATCACATGTCTCTCATGCATGTAGTATTTGAGATATCAATGTCTCTCATGCATGCAGTATTTGAGATATCACATGTCACTCATGCATGTAGTATTTGAGATATCACATGTCTCTCATGCATGTAGTATTTGAGATATCACATGTCACTCATGCATGTAGTATTTGAGATATCACATGTCTCTCATGCATGTAGTATTTGAGATATCAATGTCTCTCATGCATGCAGTATTTAGTTCAAACTTTATTTTACAACTATATTAATCACTCTGGTTGGCGCAGATGAAAGCGTATTTGAGCAGTCGCCTATACCATATATACCTATACCATATATACCTATACCATACTATACGATACTATACTATACTATAGTTTGAACACTAAATGATGTCAACGTTGTATTATCAGAACTAAAAATAATGGTTCTGAAACAAATGTGACGTTAACATCTGAACTCGCGTAACTCCATACTGGTAACTAAGCACCAGTGACACTAATGTCTGTACTCCATACTGGTAACTAAGCACCAGTGACACTAATGTCTGAACTCCATACTGGTAACTAAGCACCAGTGACACTAATGTCTGTACTCCATACTGGTAACTAAGCACCAGTGACACTAATGTCTGAACTCCATACTGGTAACTAAGCACCAGTGACACTAATGTCTGTACTCCATACTGGTAACTAAGCACCAGTGACACTAATGTCTGAACTCCATACTGATAACTAAGCACCAGTGACACTAATGTCTGTACTCCATACTGGTAACTAAGCACCAGTGACACTAATGTCTGTACTCCATACTGGTAACTAAGCACAAGTGACACTAATGTCTGATCTCCATACTGGTAACTAAGCACCAGTGACACTAATGTCTGAACTCCATACTGGTAACTAAGCACCAGTGACACTAATGTCTGAACTCCATACTGGTAGCTAAGCACCAGTGACACTAATGTCTGAACTCCATACTGGTAACTAAGCACCAGTGACACTAATGTCTGAACTCCATACTGGTAACTAAGCACCAGTGACACTAATGTCTGTACTCCATACTGGTAACTAAGCACAAGTGACACTAATGTTCTATTATCTATAAGGTTTCAATGAACTCACCTATTCCAGACTTTGACCGACTCGGAACTAGCCGACAATAAGGCTGTATTATCAGAACTGAAACTGATAGTTCGGACATCACTCTGGTGCCCGTACTGGTTGAGCAGTCCCATGCCCGAGGCTGGGTTCTTCTGGTCTGTGATATCTATTGCACAGTAACCAAACGTATTGTTGTTGAACAGTGTCAGCACCTGCAGGTAACATTCAAACATTATATCACTAACATCTAAGCCAAGTACAGCACGTACATAGCGGTGGATGATAACTGTCATTGGTACTAACCACTTGACCGGGACATTCCAGGCCAGGAACTAGCTCACTGTCATTGGTACTAACCACTTGACCGGGACATTCCAGGCCAGGAACTAGCTCACTGTCATTGGTACTAACCACTTGACTGGGACATTCCAGGCCAGGAACTAGCTCACTGTCATTGGTACTAACCACTTGACTGGGACATTCCAGGCCAGGAACTAGCTCACTGTCATTGGTACTAACCACTTGACCAGGACATTCCAGACTGGGAACTAGCTCACTGTCATTGGTACTAACCACTTGACCAGGACATTCCAGGCCAGGAACTAGCTCACTGTCATTGGTACTAACCACTTGACCAGGACATTCCAGACTGGGAACTAGCTCACTGTCATTGGTACTAATCACTTGACTGGGACATTCCAGGCAGGGAACTAGCTCACTGTCATTGGTACTAACCACTTGACCGGGACATTCCAGGCTGGGAACTAGCTCACTGTCATTGGTACTAACCACTTGACCAGGACATTCCAGGCCAGGAACTAGCTCACTGTCATTGGTACTAACCACTTGACCAGGACATTCCAGGCCAGGAACTAGCTCACTGTCATTGGTACTAACCACTTGACCGTGACATTCCAGGCCAGGAACTAGCTCACTGTCATTGGTACTAACCACTTGACCGGGACATTCCAGGCCAGGAACTAGCTCACTGTCATTGGTACTAACCACTTGACCGGGACATTCCAGGCCAGGAACTAGCTCACTGTCATTGGTACTAACCACTTGACCGGGACATTCCAGGCCAGGAACTAGCTCACTGTCATTGGTACTAACCACTTGACTGGGACATTCCAGGCCAGGAACTAGCTCACTGTCATTGGTACTAACCACTTGACTGGGACATTCCAGGCCAGGAACTAGCTCACTGTCATTGGTACTAACCACTTGACTGGGACATTCCAGGCCAGGAACTAGCTCACTGTCATTGGTACTAACCACTTGACTGGGACATTCCAGGCCAGGAACTAGCTCACTGTCATTGGTACTAACCACTTGACTGGGACATTCCAGGCCAGGAACTAGCTCACTGTCATTGGTACTAACCACTTGACTGGGACATTCCAGGCCAGGAACTAGCTCACTGTCATTGGTACTAACCACTTGACTGGGACATTCCAGGCCAGGAACTAGCTCACTGTCATTGGTACTAACCACTTGACCGGGACATTCCAGACTGGGAACTAGCTCACTGTCATTGGTACTAACCACTTGACCAGGACATTCCAGGCCAGGAACTAGCTCACTGTCATTGGTACTAACCACTTGACCAGGACATTCCAGGCCGGGAACTAGCTCACTGTCATTGGTACTAACCACTTGACTGGGACATTCCAGGCAGGGAACTAGCTCACTGTCATTGGTACTAACCACTTGACCGGGACATTCCAGGCTGGGAACTAGCTCACTGTCATTGGTACTAACCACTTGACCAGGACATTCCAGGCCAGGAACTAGCTAACTGTCATTGGTACTAACCACTTGACCAGGACATTCCAGGCCAGGAACTAGCTCACTGTCATTGGTACTAACCACTTGACCGTGACATTCCAGGCCAGGAACTAGCTCACTGTCATTGGTACTAACCACTTGACCGGGACATTCCAGGCCAGGAACTAGCTCACTGTCATTGGTACTAACCACTTGACCGGGACATTCCAGGCCAGGAACTAGCTCACTGTCATTGGTACTAACCACTTGACCGGGACATTCCAGGCCAGGAACTAGCTCACTGTCATTGGTACTAACCACTTGACCGGGACATTCCAGGCCAGGAACTAGCTCACTGTCATTGGTACTAACCACTTGACCGGGACATTCCAGACCAGGAACTAGCTCACTGTCATTGGTACTAACCACTTGACCGGGACATTCCAGGCCAGGAACTAGCTCACTGTCATTGGTACTAACCACTTGACCGGGACATTCCAGGCCAGGAACTAGCTCACTGTCATTGGTACAAACCACTTGACTGGGACATTCCAGGCCAGGAACTAGCTAACTGTCATTGGTACTAACCACTTGACCGGGACATTCCAGGCCAGGAACTAGCTCACTGTCATTGGTACTAACCACTTGACCGGGACATTCCAGGCCAGGAACTAGCTCACTGTCATTGGTACTAACCACTTGACTGGGACATTCCAGGCCAGGAACTAGCTCACTGTCATTGGTACTAACCACTTGACCGGGACATTCCAGACTGGGAACTAGCTCACTGTCATTGGTACTAACCACTTGACCGGGACATTCCAGACTGGGAACTAGCTCACTGTCATTGGTACTAACCACTTGACCGGGACATTCCAGACTGGGAACTAGCTCACTGTCATTGGTACTAACCACTTTACTGGGACATTCCAGGCCAGGAACTAGCTCACTGTCATTGGTACTAACCACTTCACTGGGACATTCCAGGTTGGGAACTAGCTCACTGTCATTGGTACTAACCACTTGACTGGGACATTCCAGGTTGGGAACTAGCTCACTGTCATTGGTACTAACCACTTGACCGGGACATTCCAGACTGGGAACTAGCTCACTGTCATTGGTACTAACCACTTGACCGGGACATTCCAGACTGGGAACTAGCTCACTGTCATTGGTACTAACCACTTGACTGGGACATTCCAGGCCGGGAACTAGCTCACTGTCATTGGTACTAACCACTTCACTGGGACATTCCAGGTTGGGAACTAGCTCACTGTCATTGGTACTAACCACTTGACTGGGACATTCCAGGTTGGGAACTAGCTCACTGTCATTGGTACTAACCACTTGACCGGGACATTCCAGACTGGGAACTAGCTCACTGTCATTGGTACTAACCACTTGACCGGGACATTCCAGACTGGGAACTAGCTCACTGTCATTGGTACTAACCACTTGACCGGGATATTCCAGACTGGGAACTAGCTCACTGTCATTGGTACTAACCACTTGACTGGGACATTCCAGGCCGGGAACTAGCTCACTGTCATTGGTACTAACCACTTCACTGGGACATTCCAGGTTGGGAACTAGCTCACTGTCATTGGTACTAACCACTTGACTGGGACATTCCAGGTTGGGAACTAGCTCACTGTCATTGGTACTAACCACTTGACCGGGACATTCCAGGTTGGGAACTAGCTCACTGTCATTGGTACTAACCACTTGACTGGGACATTCCAGGCCAGGAACTAGCTCACTGTCATTGGTACTAACCACTTGACTGGGACATTCCAG
Source organism: Archivesica marissinica (assembly GCA_014843695.1). Lineage (NCBI taxonomy): Eukaryota > Metazoa > Mollusca > Bivalvia > Venerida > Vesicomyidae > Archivesica > Archivesica marissinica. The sequence continues at coordinate 96,057,621 of CM026387.1, read as the reverse complement.
GTCAGGAACTAGCTAACTGTCATTGGTACTAACCACTTGACTGGGACATTCCAGGCCAGGAACTAGCTCACTGTCATTGGTACTAACCACTTGACTGGGACATTCCAGGCCGGGAACTAGCTAACTGTCATTGGTACTAACCACTTGACTGGGACATTCCAGGCCAGGAACTAGCTCACTGTCATTTGTACTAACCACTTGACTGGGACATTCCAGGCCAGGAACTAGCTCACTGTCATTGGTACTAACCACTTGACTGGGACATTCCAGGCCAGGTACTAGCTCACTGTCATTGGTACTAACCACTTGACTGGGACATTCCAGGCTGGGAACTAGCTCACTGTCATTGGTACTAACCACTTGACTGGGACATTCCATGCCAGGAACTAGCTCACTGTCATTGGTACTAACCACTTGACTGGGACATTCCAGGTTGGGAACTAGCTCACTGTCATTGGTACTAACCACTTGACTGGGACATTCCATGCCAGGAACTAGCTCACTGTCATTGGTACTAACCACTTGACTGGGACATTCCAGGCCAGGAACTAGCTCACTGTCATTGGTACTAACCACTTGACTGTGACATTCCAGGCCAGGAACTAGCTCACTGTCATTGGTACTAACCACTTGACTGGGACATTCCAGGCCAGGAACTAGCTCACTGTCATTGGTACTAACCACTTGACTGTGACATTCCAGGCCAGGAACTAGCTCACTGTCATTGGTACTAACCACTTGACTGGGACATTCCAGGCCAGGAACTAGCTCACTGTCATTGGTACTAACCACTTGACTGTGACATTCCAGGCCAGGAACTAGCTCACTGTCATTGGTACTAACCACTTGACTGGGACATTCCAGGCCAGGAACTAGCTCACTGTCATTGGTACTAACCACTTGACTGTGACATTCCAGGCCAGGAACTAGCTCACTGTCATTGGTACTAACCACTTGACTGGGACATTCCAGGCCAGGAACTAGCTCACTGTCATTGGTACTAACCACTTGACTGGGACATTCCAGACTGGGAACTAGCTCACTGTCATTGGTACTAACCACTTGACCGGGATATTCCAGGCCAGGAACTAGCTCACTGTCATTGGTACTAACCACTTGACCAGGATATTCCAGACTGGGAACTAGCTCACTGTCATTGGTACTAATCACTTGACTGGGACATTCCAGGCAGGGAACTAGCTCACTGTCATTGGTACTAACCACTTGACCAGGACATTCCAGGCCAGGAACTAGCTAACTGTCATTGGTACTAACCACTTGACCAGGACATTCCAGGCCAGGAACTAGCTCACTGTCATTGGTACTAACCACTTGACCGTGACATTCCAGGCCAGGAACTAGCTCACTGTCATTGGTACTAACCACTTGACCGGGACATTCCAGGCCAGGAACTAGCTCACTGTCATTGGTACTAACCACTTGACCGGGACATTCCAGGCCAGGAACTAGCTCACTGTCATTGGTACTAACCACTTGACCGGGACATTCCAGGCCAGGAACTAGCTCACTGTCATTGGTACTAACCACTTGACCGGGACATTCCAGGCCAGGAACTAGCTCACTGTCATTGGTACTAACCACTTGACTGGGACATTCCAGACCAGGAACTAGCTCACTGTCATTGGTACTAACCACTTGACCGGGACATTCCAGGCCAGGAACTAGCTCACTGTCATTGGTACTAACCACTTGACCGGGACATTCCAGGCCAGGAACTAGCTCACTGTCATTGGTACAAACACTTGACTGGGACATTCCAGGCCAGGAACTAGCTAACTGTCATTGGTACTAACCACTTGACGGGACATTCCAGGCCAGGAACTAGCTCACTGTCATTGGTACTAACCACTTGACCGGGACATTCCAGGCCAGGAACTAGCTCACTGTCATTGGTACTAACCACTTGACTGGGACATTCCAGGCCAGGAACTAGCTCACTGTCATTGGTACTAACCACTTGACCGGGACATTCCAGACTGGGAACTAGCTCACTGTCATTGGTACTAACCACTTGACTGGGACATTCCAGGCCAGGAACTAGCTCACTGTCATTGGTACTAACCACTTGACTGGGACATTCCAGGCCAGGAACTAGCTCACTGTCATTGGTACTAACCACTTGACCGGGACATTCCAGACTGGGAACTAGCTCACTGTCATTGGTACTAACCACTTGACCGGGACATTCCAGCCAGGAACTAGCTCACTGTCATTGGTACTAACCACTTGACCAGGACATTCCAGGCCAGGAACTAGCTCACTGTCATTGGTACTAACCACTTGACTGGGACATTCCAGGCAGGAACTAGCTCACTGTCATTGGTACTAACCACTTGACCGGGACATTCCAGCCTGGGAACTAGCTCACTGTCATTGGTACTAACCACTTGACCAGGACATTCCAGGCCAGGAACTAGCTCACTGTCATTGGTACTAACCACTTGACCAGGACATTCCAGGCCAGGAACTAGCTCACTGTCATTGGTACTAACCACTTGACCGGACATTCCAGGCAGGAACTAGCTCACTGTCATTGGTACTAACCACTTGACTGGGACATTCCAGGCCAGGAACTAGCTCACTGTCATTGGTACTAACCACTTGACCGGGATATTCCAGGCCAGGAACTAGCTCACTGTCATTGGTACTAACCACTTGACCGGGACATTCCAGGCCAGGAACTAGCTCACTGTCATTGGTACTAACCACTTGACAGGGACATTCCAGGCCAGGAACTAGCTCACTGTCATTGGTACTAACCACTTGACTGGGACATTCCAGGCTGGAAACTAGCTCACTGTCATTGGTACTAACCACTTGACTGGGACATTCCAGGCCAGGAACTAGCTAACTGTCATTGGTACTAACCACTTGACTGGGACATTCCAGGCCAGGAACTAGCTCACTGTCATTGGTACTAACCACTTGACTGGGACATTCCAGGCCAGGAACTAGCTCACTGTCATTGGTACTAACCACTTGACCGGGATATTCCAGGCCAGGAACTAGCTCACTGTCATTGGTACTAACCACTTGACCGGGACATTCCAGGCCAGGAACTAGCTCACTGTCATTGGTACTAACCACTTGACAGGGACATTCCAGGCCAGGAACTAGCTCACTGTCATTGGTACTAACCACTTGACTGGGACATTCCAGGGGAACTAGCTCACTGTCATTGGTACTAACCACTTGACTGGGACATTCCACCAGGAACTAGCTCACTGTCATTGGTACTAACCACTTGACTGGACATTCCATGCCAGGAACTAGCTCACTGTCATTGGTACTAACCACTTGACTGGGGCCAGGAACTAGCTCACTGTCATTGGTACATTCACTGTCATTGGTACTAACCACTTGACTGGGACATTCCAGGAACTAGCTCACTGTCATTGGTACTAACCACTTGACTGGGACATTCCAGCTCACTGCCAGGGTACTAACCACTTGACGGGACATCCAGGCCAGGAACTCACCAGGACATTCCAGACTGCTCACTGTCATTGGTACTAACCACTTGACTGGGACATTCCAGGCCAGGAACTAGCTCACTGTCATTGGTACTAACCACTTGACTGGACATTCCAGGCCAGGAACTAGCTCACTGTCATTGGTACTAACCACTTGACTGGCCAGGAACTAGCTGAGGCCAGGAACTAGCTCACTGTCATTGGTACTAACCACTTGACCGGGACATTCCAGGCCAGGAACCAGGAGGCCACTAGCTCACTGTCATTGGTACTAACCACTTGACTGGGACATTCCAGACTGCCAACTAGCTCACTGTCATTGGTACTAACCACTTGAACTAACCACTTGAGGGACTCACTAGCTCATTGTCATTGGTACTAACCACTTGACCGGGACATACTAAGGCCAGGAACTAGCTCACTGTCATTGGTACTAACCACTTGACGGGACATTCCAGGGGACATTCCAGAGACTGGGAACTAGCTGGGAAACCACTTACTGGGACATTCCAGGCCAGGAACTCACTGGTTGGAACTAGCTCACTGTCATTGGTACTAACCACTTGACCGGGAACTAGCTCACTGTCATTGGTACTAACCACTTGACCGGGACATTCCAGACTACTTCCAGGCCAGGAACTAGCTCACTGTCATTGGTACTAACCACTTGACTAGCTCACTGTCATTGGTACAGGATATTCACTGTCATTGGTACTAACCACTTGACTGGGAACTTCCAGGCTGGGAACTAGCTCACTGTCATTGGTACTAACCACTTGACTGGGACATTCCAGGCCGGAACTAGCTCACTGTCATTGGTACTGGGGTACTAACCACTTGACCAGGGCCAGGAACTAGCTCACTGTCATTGGTACTAACCACTTGACTGGGACATTCCACTGTCATTCACTGTCATTGGTACTAACCACTTGACTGGGACATTCCAGGCCGGGACTATTCACTGTCATTGTACTAACCACTTGACTGGGACAGGCATTCCAGGCCAGGAACTAGCTCACTGTCATTGGTACTAACCACTTGACTGGGACATTCCAGGCTGGGAACTAGCTCACTGTCATTGGTACTATTGCCAGGAACTAGCCTAACCACTGACTGGGTTGGGAACCAGGAGCCAGGAACTAGCTCACTGTCATTGGTACTAACCACTTGACTGGGACATTCCAGGTACTAACTAACCACTTGACTGGGACATTCCAGTGACTATTCACTGTCATTGGTACTAACCACTTGACTGGGACATTCCAGGCTGGGAACTAGCTCACTGTCACTAGCTCACTGTCATTGGTACTAACCACTTGACCATTCCAGGGACTGGGATTCCTGTCATTGGTACTAACCACTTGACTGGGACATTCCAGGCAGGAACTAGCTCACTGTCATTGGTACTAGCTCACTGTCATTGGTACTAACCACTTGACCGGGACATTCCAGGGGACATTCCTCACTGTCATTGGTACTAACCACTTGACGGGACATTCCAGGCCGGGAACTCACTAGCTCACTGTCATTGGTACTAACCACTTGACCATTCCAGGGAGGCCAGGTAACTAGCTCACTGTCATTGGTACTAACAGGCATTCCAGGAACTAGCTCACTGTCATTGGTACTAACCACTTGACCGGACATTCCAGGCCAGGTTGGGAACTAGCTCACTGTCATGGTACTAACCACTTGACTGGGACATTCAGGCTGGGAACTGTCATTCCAGGCCGGAACTAGCTCACTGTCATTGGTACTACTAACTAACCACTTGACTGGGACATTCCAGGCAGGAACTAGCTACCGGGCTCACTGTCATTGGTACTAACCACTTGACTGGGACATTCCAGGCCAGGAACCAGGAGGCCACTAGCTCACTGTCATTGGTACTAACCACTTGACTGGGACATTCCAGACTGGGAACTAGGACTATTCACTGTCATTGGTACTAACCACTTGACGGGACATTCCAGGTTGGGAACCAGGAACTAGCTCACTGTCATTGGTACTAACCACTTGACCGGGACATTCCAGGCCAGGAACTAGCTCACTGTCATTGGTACTAACCACTTGACCGGGACATGGCAGGACCGGGGCACTAGCTCACTGTCATTGGTACTAACCACTTGACGGGACATCCAGGCCAGGAACCAGGAGGCCACTAGCTAGCTCACTGTCATTGGTACTAACCACTTGACCGGGACATTCCAGGCCAGGAACTAGCTCACTGTCATTGGTACTAACCACTTGACCGGGACATTCCAGGCCAGGAACTAGCTCACTGTCATTGGTACTACCCACTTGACCTGGGACATTCCAGGCCAGGAACTAGCTCACTGTCATTTGTACTAACCACTTGACTGGGACATTCCAGGCCAGGAACTAGCTCACTGTCATTGGTACTAACCACTTGACTGGGACATTCCAGGCCAGGTACTAGCTCACTGTCATTGGTACTAACCACTTGACTGGGACATTCCAGGCTGGGAACTAGCTCACTGTCATTGGTACTAACCACTTGACTGGGACATTCCATGCCAGGAACTAGCTCACTGTCATTGGTACTAACCACTTGACTGGGACATTCCAGGGTGGGAACTAGCTCACTGTCATTGGTACTAACCACTTGACTGGGACATTCCATGCCAGGAACTAGCTCACTGTCATTGGTACTAACCACTTGACTGGGACATTCCAGGTGGGGAACTAGCTCACTGTCATTGGTACTAACCACTTGACTGGGACATTCCAGGCTGGGAACTAGCTCACTGTCATTGGTACTAACCACTTGACTGGGACATTCCATGCCAGGAACTAGCTCACTGTCATTGGTACTAACCACTTGACTGGGACATTCCAGGCCAGGAACTAGCTCACTGTCATTGGTACAAACCACTTGACTGGGACATTCCAGGCCAGGAACTAGCTCACTGTCATTGGTACTAACCACTTGACTGGGACATTCCAGGCCAGGAACTAGCTCACTGTCATTGGTACTAACCACTTGACTGGGACATTCCAGGCCAGGAACTAGCTCACTGTCATTGGTACTAACCACTTGACTGTGACATTCCAGGCCAGGAACTAGCTCACTGTCATTGGTACTAACCACTTGACTGGGACATTCCAGGCCAGGAACTAGCTCACTGTCATTGGTACTAACCACTTGACTGGGACATTCCAGACAGGAACTAGCTCACTGTCATTGGTACTAACCACTTGACGGGACATCCAGGCCAGGAACTAGCTCACTGTCATTGGTACTAACCACTTGACCAGGACATTCCAGACTGGGAACTAGCTCACTGTCATTGGTACTAACCACTTGATGGGACATTCCAGGCAGGGAACTAGCTCACTGTCATTGGTACTAACCACTTGACCGGGACATTCCAGGCTGGGAACTAGCTCACTGTCATTGGTACTAACCACTTGACGGACATTCCAGGCCAGGAACTAGCTAACTGTCATTGGTACTAACCACTTGACCGGGATATTCCAGGCCAGGAACTAGCTCACTGTCATTGGTACTAACCACTTGACTGGGACATTCCAGGCCGGGAACTAGCTCACTGTCATTGGTACTAACCACTTGACCGGGACATTCCAGGCCAGGAACTAGCTCACTGTCATTGGTACTAACCACTTGACAGGGACATTCCAGGCCAGGAACTAGCTCACTGTCATTGGTACTAACCACTTGACTGGGACATTCCAGGCTGGAAACTAGCTCACTGTCATTGGTACTAACCACTTGACTGGGACATTCCAGGCCAGGAACTAGCTCACTGTCATTGGTACTAACCACTTGACTGGGACATTCCAGACCAGGAACTAGCTCACTGTCATTGATACTAACCACTTGACTGGGACATTCCAGGCCAGGAACTAGCTCACTGTCATTGGTACTAACCACTTGACTGGGACATTCCAGGCCAGGAACTAGCTCACTGTCATTGGTACAACCACTTGACTGGGACATTCCAGGCCAGGAACTAGCTAACTGTCATTGGTACTAACCACTTGACTGGGACATTCCAGGCCAGGAACTAGCTCACTGTCATTGGTACTAACCACTTGACCGGGACATTCCAGGCCAGGAACTAGCTCACTGTCATTGGTACTAACCACTTGACTGGGACATTCCAGGCCAGGAACTAGCTCACTGTCATTTGGTACTAACCACTTGACCGGGACATTCCAGGCCAGGAACTAGCTCACTGTCATTGGTACTAACCACTTGACTGGGACATTCCAGGCCAGGAACTAGCTCACTGTCATTGGTACTAACCACTGGACTGGGACATTCCAGGCCGGGAACTAGCTCACTGTCATTGGTACCAACCACTTGACTGGGACATTCCAGGCCAGGAACTAGCTCACTGTCATTGGTACTAACCACTTGACTGGGACATTCCAGGCCGGGAACTAGCTCACTGTCATTGGTACTAACCACTTGACTGGGACATTCCAGGCTGGGAACTAGCTCACTGTCATTGGTACTAACCACTTGACTGGGACATTCCAGGCCAGGAACTAGCTCACTGTCATTGGTACTAACCACTTGACTGGGACATTCCAGGCCAGGAACTAGCTCACTGTCATTGGTACTAACCACTTGACTGGGACATTCCAGGCTGGGAACTAGCTCACTGTCATTGGTACTAACCACTTGACTGGGACATTCCATGCCAGGAACTAGCTCATTGTCATTGGTACTAACCACTGACTGGGACATTCCAGGTTGGGAACTAGCTCACTGTCATTGGTACTAACCACTTGACTGGGACATTCCAGCCAGGAACTAGCTCACTGTCATTGGTACTAACCACTTGACTGGGACATTCCAGGTTGGGAACTAGCTCACTGTCATTGGTACTAACCACTTGACTGGGACATTCCAGGCTGGGAACTAGCTCACTGTCATTGGTACTAACCACTTGACTGGGACATTCCAGGCCAGGAACTAGCTCACTGTCATTGGTACTAACCACTTGACTGGGACATTCCAGGCCAGGATCTAGCTCACTGTCATTGGTACTAACCACTTGACTGGGACATTCCAGGCTGGGAACTAGCTCACTGTCATTGGTACTAACCACTTGACTGGGACATTCCAGGCTGGAACTAGCTCACTGTCATTGGTACTAACCACTTGACTGGGACATTCCAGGCCAGGAACTAGCTCACTGTCATTGGTACTAACCACTTGACTGGGACATTCCATGCCAGGAACTAGCTCACTGTCATTGGTACTAACCACTTGACCAGGACATTCCAGGCCAGGAACTAGCTCACTGTCATTGGTACTAACCACTTGACTAGGACATTCCATGCCAGGAACTAGCTCACTGTCATTGGTACTAACCACTTGACCGGGACATTCCAGGCCAGGAACTAGCTCACTGTCATTGGTACTAACCACTTGACTGGGACATTCCAGGCCAGGAACTAGCTCACTGTCATTGGTACTAACCACTGGACTGGGACATTCCAGGCCGGGAACTAGCTCACTGTCATTGGTACCAACCACTTGACTGGGACATTCCAGGCCAGGAACTAGCTCACTGTCATTGGTACTAACCACTTGACTGGGACATTCTAGGCCGGGAACTAGCTCACTGTCATTGGTACTAACCACTTGACTGGGACATTCCAGGCTGGGAACTAGCTCACTGTCATTGGTACTAACCACTTGACTGGGACATTCAAGGCCAGGAACTAGCTCACTGTCATTGGTACTAACCACTTGACTGGGACATTCCAGGCCAGGAACTAGCTCACTGTCATTGGTACTAACCACTTGACTGGGACATTCCAGGCTGGGAACTAGCTCACTGTCATTGGTACTAACCACTTGA
>CM026387.1:96017495-96047266 GCA_014843695.1 Archivesica marissinica | reverse complement strand
CAGGAACTAGCTCACTGTCATTGGTACTAACCACTTGACTGGGACATTCCAGGCCAGGAACTAGCTCACTGTCATTGGTACTAACCACTTGACTGGGACATTCCAGGCCAGGAACTAGCTCACTGTCATTGGTACTAACCACTTGACTGGGACATTCCAGGCCAGGAACTAGCTCACTGTCATTGGTACTAACCACTTGACTGGGACATTCCAGGCCAGGAACTAGCTCACTGTCATTGGTACTAACCACTTGACTGGGACATTCCAGGCCAGGAACTAGCTCACTGTCATTGGTACTAACCACTTGACTGGGACATTCCAGCCAGGACTAGCTCACTGTCATTGGTACTAACCACTTGACCGGGACATTCCAGGCCAGGAACTAGCTCACTGTCATTGGTACTAACCACTTGACCGGGACATTCCAGGCCAGGAACTAGCTCACTGTCATTGGTACTAACCACTTGACTGGGACATTCCAACCAGGAACTAGCTCACTGTCATTGGTACTAACCACTTGACCGGGACATTCCAGGCCAGGAACTAGCTCACTGTCATTGGTACTAACCACTTGACCGGGACATTCCAGGCCAGGAACTAGCTCACTGTCATTGGTACTAACCACTTGACTGGGACATTCCAGGCCAGGAACTAGCTCACTGTCATTGGTACTAACCACTTGACCGGGACATTCCAGGCCAGGAACTAGCTCACTGTCATTGGTACTAACCACTTGACCGGGACATTCCAGGCCAGGAACTAGCTCACTGTCATTGGTACTAACCACTTGACCGGGACATTCCAGGCTGGGAACTAGCTCACTGTCATTGGTACTAACCACTTGACCGGGACATTCCAGACTGGGAACTAGCTCACTGTCATTGGTACTAACCACTTGACCGGGACATTCCAGACTGGGAACTAGCTCACTGTCATTGGTACTAACCACTTGACTGGGACATTCCAGCCAGGAACTAGCTCACTGTCATTGGTACTAACCACTTGCACTGGGACATTCCAGGTTAGGAACTAGCTCACTGTCATTGGTACTAACCACTTGACTGGGACATTCCAGGTTGGGAACTAGCTCACTGTCATTGGTACTAACCACTTGACCGGGACATTCCAGACTGGGAACTAGCTCACTGTCATTGGTACTAACCACTTGACCGGGACATTCCAGACTGGGAACTAGCTCACTGTCATTGGTACTAACCACTTGACTGGGACATTCCAGGCCAGGAACTAGCTCACTGTCATTGGTACTAACCACTTGACCGGGACATTCCAGGCTGGGAACTAGCTCACTGTCATTGGTACTAACCACTTGACTGGGACATTCCAGGCTGGGAACTAGCTCACTGTCATTGGTACTAACCACTTGACTGGGACATTCCAGGCCAGGAACTAGCTCACTGTCATTGGTACTAACCACTTGACCGGGACATTCCAGACTGGGAACTAGCTCACTGTCATTGGTACTAACCACTTGACCGGGATATTCCAGACTGGGAACTAGCTCACTGTCATTGGTACTAACCACTTGACTGGGACATTCCAGGCCGGGAACTAGCTCACTGTCATTGGTACTAACCACTTCACTGGGACATTCCAGGTTGGGAACTAGCTCACTGTCATTGGTACTAACCACTTGACTGGGACATTCCAGGTTGGGAACTAGCTCACTGTCATTGGTACTAACCACTTGACCGGGACATTCCAGGTTGGGAACTAGCTCACTGTCATTGGTACTAACCACTTGACTGGGACATTCCAGGCCAGGAACTAGCTCACTGTCATTGGTACTAACCACTTGACTGGGACATTCCAGGTCAGGAACTAGCTAACTGTCATTGGTACTAACCACTTGACTGGGACATTCCAGGCCAGGAACTAGCTCACTGTCATTGGTACTAACCACTTGACTGGGACATTCCAGGCCGGGAACTAGCTAACTGTCATTGGTACTAACCACTTGACTGGGACATTCCAGGCCAGGAACTAGCTCACTGTCATTGGTACTAACCACTTGACTGGGACATTCCAGGCCAGGAACTAGCTCACTGTCATTGGTACTAACCACTTGACTGGGACATTCCAGGCCAGGAACTAGCTCACTGTCATTGGTACTAACCACTTGACTGGGACATTCCAGGCTGGGAACTAGCTCACTGTCATTGGTACTAACCACTTGACTGGGACATTCCATGCCAGGAACTAGCTCACTGTCATTGGTACTAACCACTTGACTGGGACATTCCAGGTTGGGAACTAGCTCACTGTCATTGGTACTAACCACTTGACTGGGACATTCCATGCCAGGAACTAGCTCACTGTCATTGGTACTAACCACTTGACTGGGACATTCCAGGTTGGGAACTAGCTCACTGTCATTGGTACTAACCACTTGACTGGGACATTCCAGGCTGGGAACTAGCTCACTGTCATTGGTACTAACCACTTGACTGGGACATTCCATGCCAGGAACTAGCTCACTGTCATTGGTACTAACCACTTGACTGGGACATTCCATGCCAGGAACTAGCTCACTGTCATTGGTACTAACCACTTGACTGGGACATTCCAGGTTGGGAACTAGCTCACTGTCATTGGTACTAACCACTTGACTGGGACATTCCAGGCTGGGAACTAGCTCACTGTCATTGGTACTAACCACTTGACTGGGACATTCCATGCCAGGAACTAGCTCACTGTCATTGGTACTAACCACTTGACTGGGACATTCCATGCCAGGAACTAGCTCACTGTCATTGGTACTAACCACTTGACTGGGACATTCCAGGCCAGGAACTAGCTCACTGTCATTGGTACTAACCACTTGACTGGGACATTCCAGGCCAGGAACTAGCTCACTGTCATTGGTACTAACCACTTGACTGGGACATTCCAGGCCAGGAACTAGCTCACTGTCATTGGTACTAACCACTTGACTGGGACATTCCAGGCCAGGAACTAGCTCACTGTCATTGGTACTAACCACTTGACTGGGACATTCCAGGCCAGGAACTAGCTCACTGTCATTGGTACTAACCACTTGACTGGGACATTCCAGGCCAGGAACTAGCTCACTGTCATTGGTACTAACCACTTGACTGGGACATTCCAGGCCGGGAACTAGCTCACTGTCATTGGTACTAACCACTTGACCGGGACATTCCAGGCCAGGAACTAGCTCACTGTCATTGGTACTAACCACTTGACAGGGACATTCCAGGCCAGGAACTAGCTCACTGTCATTGGTACTAACCACTTGACTGGGACATTCCAGGCTGGAAACTAGCTCACTGTCATTGGTACTAACCACTTGACTGGGACATTCCAGGCCAGGAACTAGCTCACTGTCATTGGTACTAACCACTTGACTGGGACATTCCAGACCAGGAACTAGCTCACTGTCATTGGTACTAACCACTTGACTGGGACATTCCAGGCCAGGAACTAGCTCACTGTCATTGGTACTAACCACTTGACTGGGACATTCCAGGCCAGGAACTAGCTCACTGTCATTGGTACTAACCACTTGACCGGGACATTCCAGGCCAGGAACTAGCTAACTGTCATTGGTACTAACCACTTGACCGGGACATTCCAGGCCAGGAACTAGCTCACTGTCATTGGTACTAACCACTTTACTGGGACATTCCAGGCCGGGAACTAGCTCACTGTCATTGGTACTAACCACTTGACCGGGACATTCCAGGCCAGGAACTAGCTCACTGTCATTGGTACTAACCACTTGACTGGGACATTCCAGGCCAGGAACTAGCTCACTGTCATTGGTACTAACCACTTGACTGGGACATTCCAGGCTGGGAACTAGCTCACTGTCATTGGTACTAACCACTTGACTGGGACATTCCAGGCTGGGAACTAGCTCACTGTCATTGGTACTAACCACTTGACTGGGACATTCCAGGCCAGGAACTAGCTCACTGTCATTGGTACTAACCACTTGACTGGGACATTCCAGGTTGGGAACTAGCTCACTGTCATTGGTACTAACCACTTGACCAGGACATTCCAGGCCAGGAACTAGCTCACTGTCATTGGTACTAACCACTTGACTAGGACATTCCATGCCAGGAACTAGCTCACTGTCATTGGTACTAACCACTTGACCAGGACATTCCAGACTGGGAACTAGCTCACTGTCATTGGTACTAACCACTTGACCAGGACATTCCAGGCCAGGAACTAGCTCACTGTCATTGGTACTAACCACTTGACCAGGACATTCCAGACTGGGAACTAGCTCACTGTCATTGGTACTAATCACTTGACTGGGACATTCCAGGCAGGGAACTAGCTCACTGTCATTGGTACTAACCACTTGACCGGGACATTCCAGGCTGGGAACTAGCTCACTGTCATTGGTACTAACCACTTGACCAGGACATTCCAGGCCAGGAACTAGCTCACTGTCATTGGTACTAACCACTTGACCAGGACATTCCAGGCCAGGAACTAGCTCACTGTCATTGGTACTAACCACTTGACCGTGACATTCCAGGCCAGGAACTAGCTCACTGTCATTGGTACTAACCACTTGACCGGGACATTCCAGGCCAGGAACTAGCTCACTGTCATTGGTACTAACCACTTGACCGGGACATTCCAGGCCAGGAACTAGCTCACTGTCATTGGTACTAACCACTTGACGGGACATTCCAGGCCAGGAACTAGCTCACTGTCATTGGTACTAACCACTTGACCGGGACATTCCAGGCCAGGAACTAGCTCACTGTCATTGGTACTAACCACTTGACCGGGACATTCCAGGCCAGGAACTAGCTCACTGTCATTGGTACTAACCACTTGACCGGGACATTCCAGACCAGGAACTAGCTCACTGTCATTGGTACTAACCACTTGACCGGGACATTCCAGGCCAGGAACTAGCTCACTGTCATTGGTACTAACCACTTGACCGGGACATTCCAGGCCAGGAACTAGCTCACTGTCATTGGTACAAACCACTTGACTGGGACATTCCAGGCCAGGAACTAGCTAACTGTCATTGGTACTAACCACTTGACCGGGACATTCCAGGCCAGGAACTAGCTCACTGTCATTGGTACTAACCACTTGACCGGGACATTCCAGGCCAGGAACTAGCTCACTGTCATTGGTACTAACCACTTGACTGGGACATTCCAGGCCAGGAACTAGCTCACTGTCATTAGGGTTTATTCTAGAGTGGTAAAAAGGGCAGGGTGGGTCAGAAAAGGGGCAGGGTGGGCCAGAAAAAGGGCAGGGTGGATTTTTAGCCGCAAGAGGGCGCGGTGGGGCCGGGCCGTCACCCCACCCCCACCGAGAAAACATCAAAACATGTATTTTATTATAAAATAATACACCAAATAGTAGCTGTAAACATTCCCATAAACCTTTTGATACCCGTAGACAACATAACCAGACACACAAACCCATATTGTTATAAACACATCCCTGTCAACAAAGATTCATACAAATTCTCTTTTTATCCAAGAACCGTCATCCAATGGAACTTGTTACCCCTTGCTGCACATGAAGCAATAACAATTGATGGCTTTAAAGCACTTATCCCCGTAAATGCCCTCCCAACCATGATCTAAAGCATTCACTCTATGTACAAAATCTTAAACAATCACTGTAGTATATTTGTCTTTGGACATTCACTTATTTGTTAATTAATCATTGTAAATATCATCATCTCAAAATTCACCAGCGACGACACATAATCCTCAATATTGAGGGAGTGCCGAAATCACCAAGAAGAAGAAGAAGATAACTACATTCTTTATTATGAGAGGCTGCTGATGCATATTTTAACAAGAGTTTTCAGACCAAACCTGATAGAAAGTTTGCTCAAATGCTAAAGTAATTTGCTGTAAAACGTTGCCCAATGGCTAAATTGAAAGCGGGTTTGAAAAGCACAATTCAGAACGAAATCAATATGATGAAGCTTGTATAAATAGTCCATTTCGGTATTTTGATGTCCATTTCGGAAATCCCAAATAATTCTGTTCGTACTGTAAATAGCCCTATGTCCCATAATTAACTGTACCTGGTTTGTTTTGATAATCACTACATTCCTCTTGTGCATATTGTTAGTGGAATGACTTTTGACTGCTTTTTTCCCGGATGACTTTCATTTTCGGATCGTTTTTTTTCTTTTTCGGCAAGCCTTTTTTCTCAACCACCCAACTGAATAATGACATCAACCACGCGTTTTGACCATAACCCTGGGCTGAGCAAGTGATGAAGGCGTTCTTTATGCGTGGTTGATACTATATTCTGATCGGCTGGTTGAGATAAAGATTTTACGTTTTTTTTCAAATTCACCAAATAGAAAACAGAGTACAGTGGTCTAAGGTGATTGTCGCTAAATGAGTTGTTTCCCTTGTCAGTCTATTTTCCTTTGAAATAACGACAACTCTTCGTCATCTTGCGCGCGCACTCGGCCCGGTTCGTTCCGATCGTAAATGAGGTAACTTTCGGGACTTTTCGGAGCGTGTAGTTCAATTGACTAACGGAAAAGGGCGGAAATGCGCGAAACCAGTTCTATTTTAAGTAACATGTCTTGCATCTACGTTTTGAATATGTCTACATTCAATGGTAATTACGTTAAAACTAATTCTCGAAATACTAGGTGTTACAATCATAGGCTCTACTTCTTCTTTTTTTTAACAGTTGCAGTCATCCAATTATCACCAATTAATCCATTGATAAATCGATTTCTTATGGTATCGGCATAATTATGCCCCCAGCTGTTGTGTACAGTATATACTAATTATTGATAAATTAAACAGATCACACGTATCGGCTAATATACGGTTGACCGTTAACCTATCTTACGATGATTGACAGCTAATTAAGCATGATCAAAGAGTCGTGGTTCTAGTTTGGGCAGCAGGGCGGAACAAATCGGGCAAAAGGGCGGGCATAAAGGGCAAAAGGGCGGGGCTAAAAAGGGGCAGGGCGCGGCGCCCTGCCATTCCGCTCTAGAGAAAACCCTACTGTCATTGGTACTAACCACTTGACCGGGACATTCCAGACTGGGAACTAGCTCACTGTCATTGGTACTAACCACTTGACCGGGACATTCCAGACTGGGAACTAGCTCACTGTCATTGGTACTAACCACTTGACCGGGACATTCCAGACTGGGAACTAGCTCACTGTCATTGGTACTAACCACTTTACTGGGACATTCCAGGCCAGGAACTAGCTCACTGTCATTGGTACTAACCACTTGACTGGGACATTCCAGACTGGGAACTAGCTCACTGTCGTTGGTACTAACCACTTGACCGGGACATTCCAGACTGGGAACTAGCTCACTGTCATTGGTACTAACCACTTGACCGGGACATTCCAGACTGGGAACTAGCTCACTGTCATTGGTACTAACCACTTGACCGGGATATTCCAGACTGGGAACTAGCTCACTGTCATTGGTACTAACCACTTGACTGGGACATTCCAGGCCGGGAACTAGCTCACTGTCATTGGTACTAACCACTTGACTGGGACATTCCAGGTTGGGAACTAGCTCACTGTCATTGGTACTAACCACTTGACCGGGACATTCCAGGTTGGGAACTAGCTCACTGTCATTGGTACTAACCACTTGACTGGGACATTCCAGGCCAGGAACTAGCTCACTGTCATTGGTACTAACCACTTGACTGGGACATTCCAGGTCAGGAACTAGCTAACTGTCATTGGTACTAACCACTTGACTGGGACATTCCAGGCCAGGAACTAGCTCACTGTCATTGGTACTAACCACTTGACTGGGACATTCCAGGCCGGGAACTAGCTAACTGTCATTGGTACTAACCACTTGACTGGGACATTCCAGGCCAGGAACTAGCTCACTGTCATTTGTACTAACCACTTGACTGGGACATTCCAGGCCAGGAACTAGCTCACTGTCATTGGTACTAACCACTTGACTGGGACATTCCAGGCCAGGAACTAGCTCACTGTCATTGGTACTAACCACTTGACTGGGACATTCCAGGCCAGGAACTAGCTCACTGTCATTGGTACTAACCACTTGACTGGGACATTCCAGGCCAGGAACTAGCTCACTGTCATTGGTACTAACCACTTGACTGGGACATTCCAGGCCGGGAACTAGCTCACTGTCATTGGTACTAACCACTTGACTGGGACATTCCAGGCCAGGAACTAGCTCACTGTCATTGGTACTAACCACTTGACTGGGACATTCCAGGCCAGGAACTAGCTCACTGTCATTGGTACTAACCACTTGACTGGGACATTCCAGGCCAGGAACTAGCTCACTGTCATTGGTACTAACCACTTGACTGGGACATTCCAGGCTGGGAACTAGCTCACTGTCATTGGTACTAACCACTTGACTGGGACATTCCATGCCAGGAACTAGCTCACTGTCATTGGTACTAACCACTTGACTGGGACATTCCAGGCCAGGAACTAGCTCACTGTCATTGGTACTAACCACTTGACTGGGACATTCCAGACTGGGAACTAGCTCACTGTCATTGGTACTAACCACTTGACTGGGACATTCCAGGCCAGGAACTAGCTCACTGTCATTGGTACTAACCACTTGACTGGGACATTCCAGGCCAGGAACTAGCTCACTGTCATTGGTACTAACCACTTGACTGGGACATTCCAGGCCAGCTACTCACTGTCATTGGTACTAACCACTTGACTGGGACATTCCAGGCCAGGAACTAGCTCACTGTCATTGGTACTAACCACTTGACCGGGACATTCCAGGCCAGGAACTAGCTCACTGTCATTGGTACTAACCACTTGACCGGGACATTCCAGGCCAGGAACTAGCTCACTGTCATTGGTACTAACCACTTGACGGGACATTCCAGGCCAGGAACTAGCTACTGTCATTGGCTCACTGTCATTGGTACTAACCACTTGACTGGGACATTCCAGGCCAGGAACTAGCTCACTGTCATTGGTACTAACCACTTGACTGGGACATTCCAGACTGGGAACTAGCTCACTGTCATTGGTACTAACCACTTGACTGGGACATTCCAGGACCAGGAACTAGCTCACTGTCATTGGTACTAACCACTTGACGGGACATTCCAGGCCAGGAACTAGCTCACTGTCATTGGTACTAACCACTTGACTGGGACATTCCAGGCCAGGAACTAGCTCACTGTCATTGGTACTAACCACTTGACCGGGACATTCCAGGCCAGGAACTAGCTAACAGTCATTGGTACTAACCACTTGACCGGGACATTCCAGGCCAGGAACTAGCTCACTGTCATTGGTACTAACCACTTTAATGGGACATTCCAGGCCGGGAACTAGCTCACTGTCATTGGTACTAACCACTTGACTGGGACATTCCATGCCAGGAACTAGCTCACTGTCATTGGTACTAACCACTTGACCGGGACATTCCAGGCCAGGAACTAGCTCACTGTCATTGGTACTAACCACTTGACTGTGACATTCCAGGCTGGGAACTAGCTCACTGTCATTGGTACTAACCACTTGACTGGGACATTCCAGGTTGGGAACTAGCTCACTGTCATTGGTACTAACCACTTGACTGGGACATTCCAGGCTGGGAACTAGCTCACTGTCATTGGTACTAACCACTTGACTGGGACATTCCAGGCCAGGAACTAGCTCACTGTCATTGGTACTAACCACTTGACTGGGACATTCCAGGTTGGGAACTAGCTCACTGTCATTGGTACTAACCACTTGACCAGGACATTCCAGGCCAGGAACTAGCTCACTGTCATTGGTACTAACCACTTGACTAGGACATTCCATGCCAGGAACTAGCTCACTGTCATTGGTACTAACCACTTGACCGGGACATTCCAGGCCAGGAACTAGCTCACTGTCATTGGTACTAACCACTTGACTGGGACATTCCAGGCCAGGAACTAGCTCACTGTCATTGGTACTAACCACTGGACTGGGACATTCCAGGCCGGGAACTAGCTCACTGTCATTGGTACCAACCACTTGACTGGGACATTCCAGGCCAGGAACTAGCTCACTGTCATTGGTACTAACCACTTGACTGGGACATTCCAGGCCGGGAACTAGCTCACTGTCATTGGTACTAACCACTTGACTGGGACATTCCAGGCTGGGAACTAGCTCACTGTCATTGGTACTAACCACTTGACTGGGACATTCCAGGCCAGGAACTAGCTCACTGTCATTGGTACTAACCACTTGACTGGGACATTCCAGGCCAGGAACTAGCTCACTGTCATTGGTACTAACCACTTGACTGGGACATTCCAGGCTGGGAACTAGCTCACTGTCATTGGTACTAACCACTTGACTGGGACATTCCATGCCAGGAACTAGCTCACTGTCATTGGTACTAACCACTTGACTGTGACATTCCAGGTTGGGAACTAGCTCACTGTCATTGGTACTAACCACTTGACTGGGACATTCCATGCCAGGAACTAGCTCACTGTCATTGGTACTAACCACTTGACTGGGACATTCCAGGTTGGGAACTAGCTCACTGTCATTGGTACTAACCACTTGACTGGGACATTCCAGGCTGGGAACTAGCTCATTGTCATTGGTACTAACCACTTGACTGGGACATTCCATGCCAGGAACTAGCTCACTGTCATTGGTACTAACCACTTGACTGGGACATTCCCGGCCAGGAACTAGCTCACTGTCATTGGTACTAACCACTTGACTGGGACATTCCAGGCCAGGAACTAGCTCACTGTCATTGGTACTAACCACTTGACTGGGACATTCCAGGCCAGGAACTAGCTCACTGTCATTAGTACTAACCACTTGACTGGGACATTCCAGGCCAGGAACTAGCTCACTGTCATTGGTACTAACCACTTGACCGGGACATTCCAGGCCAGGAACTAGCTCACTGTCATTGGTACTAACCACTTGACCGGGACATTCCAGGCCAGAAACTAGCTCAGTCATTGGTACTAACCACTTGACTGGGACATTCCAGGCCAGGAACTAGCTCACTGTCATTGGTACTAACCACTTGACTGGGACATTCCAGGCTGGGAACTAGCTCACTGTCATTGGTACTAACCACTTGACTGGGACATTCCAGGCCAGGAACTAGCTCACTGTCATTGGTACTAACCACTTGACTGGGACATTCCAGGCCAGGAACTAGCTCACTGTCATTGTACTAACCACTTGACCGGGACATTCCAGGCAGGAACTAGCTCACTGTCATTGGTACTAACCACTTGACTGGGACATTCCAGGCCAGGAACTAGCTACTGTCATTGGTACTAACCACTTGACTGGGACATTCCAGGCCAGGAACTAGCTCACTGTCATTGGTACTAACCACTTGACTGGGACATTCCAGGCCAGGAACTAGCTCACTGTCATTGGTACTAACCACTTGACTGGGACATTCCAGGCCAGGAACTAGCTCACTGTCATTGGTACTAACCACTTGACTGGGACATTCCAGGCCAGGAACTAGCTCACTGTCATTGGTACTAACCACTTGACTGGGACATTCCAGGCTGGAAACTAGCTCACTGTCATTGGTACTAACCACTTGACTGGGACATTCCAGGCCAGGAACTAGCTCACTGTCATTGCTACTAACCACTTGACTGGGACATTCCAGGCCAGGAACTAGCTCACTGTCATTGGTACTAACCACTTGACTGGGACATTCCAGGCCAGGAACTAGCTAACTGTCATTGGTACTAACCACTTGACCGGGACATTCCAGGCCAGGAACTAGCTAACTGTCATTGGTACTAACCACTTGACCGGGACATTCCAGGCCAGGAGCTAGCTAACTGTCATTGGTACTAACCACTTGACCGGGACATTCCAGGCCAGGAACTAGCTCATTGTCATTGGTACTAACCACTTGACTGGGACATTCCAGGCCGGGAACTAGCTCACTGTCATTGGTACTAACCACTTGACCGGGACATTCCAGGCTGTGAACTAGCTCACTGTCATTGGTACTAACCACTTGACTGGGACATTCCAGGCCAGGAACTAGCTCACTGTCATTGGTACTAACCACTTGACTGGGACATTCCAGGTTGGGAACTAGCTCACTGTCATTGGTACTAACCACTTGACTGGGACATTCCAGGCCAGGAACTAGCTCACTGTCATTGGTACTAACCACTTGACTGGGACATTCCAGGCCAGGAACTAGCTCACTGTCATTGGTACTAACCACTTGACTGGGACATTCCAGGCCAGGAACTAGCTCACTGTCATTGGTACTAACCACTGACTGGGACATTCCAGGCCGGGAACTAGCTCACTGTCATTGGTACTAACCACTTGACTGGGACATTCCAGCCAGGAACTAGCTCACTGTCATTGGTACTAACCACTTGACTGGGACATTCCAGGCGGGAACTAGCTCACTGTCATTGGTACTAACCACTTGACTGGGACATTCCAGGCAGGAACTAGCTCACTGTCATTGGTACTAACCACTTGACTGGGACATTCAAGGCCAGGAACTAGCTCACTGTCATTGGTACTAACCACTTGACTGGGACATTCCAGCCAGGAACTAGCTCACTGTCATTGGTACTAACCACTTGACTGGGACATTCCAGGCTGGGAACTAGCTCACTGTCATTGGTACTAACCACTTGACTGGGACATTCCATGCCAGGAACTAGCTCATTGTCATTGGTACTAACCACTTGACTGTGACATTCCAGGTTGGGAACTAGCTCACTGTCATTGGTACTAACCACTTGACTGGGACATTCCATGCCAGGAACTAGCTCACTGTCATTGGTACTAACCACTTGACTGGGACATTCCAGGGTGGGAACTAGCTCACTGTCATTGGTACTAACCACTTGACTGGGACATTCCAGGCTGGGGAACTAGCTCACTGTCATTGGTACTAACCACTTGACCGGGACATTCCAGGCAAGGAACTAGCTCACTGTCATTGGTACTAACCACTTGACTGGGACATTCCAGGCTGGGAACTAGCTCACTGTCATTGGTACTAACCACTTGACCGGGACATTCCAGGCCAGGAACTAGCTAACTGTCATTGGTACTAACCACTTGACTGGGACATTCCAGGTTGGGAACTAGCTCACTGTCATTGGTACTAACCACTTGACTGGGACATTCCAGGCCAGGAACTAGCTCACTGTCATTGGTACTAACCACTTGACTGGGACATTCCAGGCCAGGAACTAGCTCAGTCATTGGTACTAACCACTTGACTGGGACATTCCAGGCTGGGAACTAGCTCACTGTCATTGGTACTAACCACTTGACTGGGACATTCCATGCCAGGAACTAGCTCACTGTCATTGGTACTAACCACTTGACTGGGACATTCCAGGTTGGGAACTAGCTCACTGTCATTGGTACTAACCACTTGACTGGGACATTCCATGCCAGGAACTAGCTCACTGTCATTGGTACCACTTGACTGGGACATTCCAGGTTGGGAACTAGCTCACTGTCATTGGTACTAACCACTTGACTGGGACATTCCAGGCTGGGAACTAGCTCACTGTCATTGGTACTAACCACTTGACTTGGGACATTCCATGCCAGGAACTAGCTCACTGTCATTGGTACTAACCACTTGACTGGGACATTCCAGGCCAGGAACTAGCTCACTGTCATTGGTACTAACCACTTGACTGGGACATTCCAGGCCAGGAACTAGCTCACTGTCATTGGTACTAACCACTTGACTGGGACATTCCAGGTTGGGAACTAGCTCACTGTCATTGGTACTAACCACTTGACTGGGACATTCCATGCAAGGAACTAGCTCACTGTCATTGGTACTAACACTTGACTGGGACATTCCAGGTTGGGAACTAGCTCACTGTCATTGGTACTAACCACTTGACTGGGACATTCCAGGCTGGGAACTAGCTCACTGTCATTGGTACTAACCACTTGACTGGGACATTCCAGGCCAGGAACTAGCTCACTGTCATTGGTACTAACCACTTGACTGGGACATTCCAGGCTGGGAACTAGCTCACTGTCATTGGTACTAACCACTTGACTGGGACATTCCATGCCAGGAACTAGCTCATTGTCATTGGTACTAACCACTTGACTGTGACATTCCAGGTTGGGAACTAGCTCACTGTCATTGGTACTAACCACTTGACTGGGACATTCCATGCCAGGAACTAGCTCACTGTCATTGGTACTAACCCACTTGACTGGGACATTCCAGGCTGGGAACTAGCTCACTGTCATTGGTACTAACCACTTGACTGGGACATTCCAGGCCAGGAACTAGCTCACTGTCATTGGTACTAACCACTTGACTGGGACATTCCAGGCCAGGAACTAGCTCACTGTCATTGATACTAACCACTTGACCGGGACATTCCAGGCCAGGAACTAGCTCACTGTCATTGGTACTAACCACTTGACTGGGACATTCCAGGCCAGGAACTAGCTAACTGTCATTGGTACTAACCACTTGACTGGGACATTCCAGGCCAGGAACTAGCTCACTGTCATTGGTACTAACCACTTGACCGGGACATTCCAGGCCAGGAACTAGCTCACTGTCATTGGTACTAACCACTTGACTGGGACATTCCAGGCCAGGAACTAGCTCACTGTCATTGGTACTAACCACTTGACTGGGACATTCCAGGCTGGAAACTAGCTCACTGTCATGGTACTAACCAATTGACTGGGACATTCCAGGCCAGGAACTAGCTCACTGTCATTGCTACTAACCACTTGACTGGGACATTCCAGCCAGGAACTAGCTCACTGTCATTGGTACTAACCACTTGACTGGGACATTCCAGGCCAGGAACTAGCTAACTGTCATTGGTACTAACCACTTGACCGGGACATTCCAGGCCAGGAACTAGCTAACTGTCATTGGTACTAACCACTTGACCGGGACATTCCAGGCCAGGAACTAGCTAACTGTCATTGGTACTAACCACTTGACCGGGACATTCCAGGCCAGGAACTAGCTCATTGTCATTGGTACTAACCACTTGACTGGGACATTCCAGGCCGGGAACTAGCTCACTGTCATTGGTACTAACCACTTGACCGGGACATTCCAGGCAAGGAACTAGCTCACTGTCATTGGTACTAACCACTTGACTGGGACATTCCAGGCTGGGAACTAGCTCACTGTCATTGGTACTAACCACTTGACCGGGACATTCCAGGCCAGGAACTAGCTAACTGTCATTGGTACTAACCACTTGACTGGGACATTCCAGGTTGGGAACTAGCTCACTGTCATTGGTACTAACCACTTGACTGGGACATTCCAGGCCAGGAACTAGCTCACTGTCATTGGTACTAACCACTAGATGGACATTCCAGGCCAGGAACTAGCTCAGTCATTGGTACTAACCACTTGACTGGGACATTCCAGGCTGGGAACTAGCTCACTGTCATTGGTACTAACCACTTGACTGGGACATTCCATGCCAGGAACTAGCTCACTGTCATTGGTACTAACCACTTGACTGGGACATTCCAGGTTGGGAACTAGCTCACTGTCATTGGTACTAACCACTTGACTGGGACATTCCATGCCAGGAACTAGCTCACTGTCATTGGTACTAACCACTTGACTGGGACATTCCAGGTTGGGAACTAGCTCACTGTCATTGGTACTAACCACTTGACTGGGACATTCCAGGCTGGGAACTAGCTCATTGTCATTGGTACTAACCACTTGACTGGGACATTCCATGCCAGGAACTAGCTCACTGTCATTGGTACTAACCACTTGACTGGGACATTCCAGGCCAGGAACTAGCTCACTGTCATTGGTACTAACCACTTGACTGGGACATTCCAGGCCAGGAACTAGCTCACTGTCATTGGTACTAACCACTTGACTGGGACATTCCAGGTTGGGAACTAGCTCACTGTCATTGGTACTAACCACTTGACTGGGACATTCCATGCCAGGAACTAGCTCACTGTCATTGGTACTAACCACTTGACTGGGACATTCCAGGTTGGGAACTAGCTCACTGTCATTGGTACTAACCACTTGACTGGGACATTCCAGGCTGGGAACTAGCTCATTGTCATTGGTACTAACCACTTGACTGGGACATTCCATGCCAGGAACTAGCTCACTGTCATTGGTACTAACCACTTGACTGGGACATTCCCGGCCAGGAACTAGCTCACTGTCATTGGTACTAACCACTTGACTGGGACATTCCAGGCCAGGAACTAGCTCACTGTCATTGGTACTAACCACTTGACTGGGACATTCCAGGCCAGGAACTAGCTCACTGTCATTGGTACTAACCACTGACTGGGACATTCCAGGCCAGGAACTAGCTCACTGTCATTGGTACTAACCACTTGACTGGGACATTCCAGGCCAGGAACTAGCTCACTGTCATTGGTACTAACCACTTGACAGGGATATTCCAGGCCAGGAACTAGCTCACTGTCATTGGTACTAACCACTTGACCGGGACATTCCAGGCCAGGAACTAGCTCACTGTCATTGGTACTAACCACTTGACTGGGACATTCCAGGCCAGGAACTAGCTCACTGTCATTGGTACTAACCACTTGACTGGGACATTCCAGGCTGGAAACTAGCTCACTGTCATTGGTACTAACCACTTGACTGGGACATTCCAGGCCAGGAACTAGCTAACTGTCATTGGTACTAACCACTTGACTGGGACATTCCAGGCCAGGAACTAGCTCACTGTCATTGGTACTAACCACTTGACCGGGACATTCCAGGCCGGGAACTAGCTCACTGTCATTGGTACTAACCACTTGACTGGGACATTCCATGCCAGGAACTAGCTCACTGTCATTGGTACTAACCACTTGACTGGGACACTCCAGGCCAGGAACTAGCTTACTGTCATTGGTACTAACCACTTGACTGACCGGGAACTAGGTATACCTTACACTTCTCCCTTGTATACCTTACACTTCTCCCTTGTGTACCTTACACTTCTCCCTTGTGTACCTTACACTTCTCCCTTGTATACCTTACACTTCTCCCTTGTGTACCTTACACTTCTCCCTTGTGTACCTTACACCTCTCCATTGTATACCTTACACTTCTCCCTTGTGTACCTTACACTTCTCCCTTGTGTACCTTACACTTCTCCCTTGTATACCTTACACTTCTCCCTTGTGTACCTTACACTTCTCCCTTGTGTACCTTACACTTCTCCATTGTATACCTTACACTTCTCCATTGTATACCTTACACTTCTCCCTTGTATACCTTACACTTCTCCCTTGTATACCTTACACTTCTCCATTGTATACCTTACACTTCTCCCTTGTATACCTTACACTTCTCCCTTGTATACCTTACAATTCTCCCTTGTATACCTTACACTTCTCCCTTGTATACCTTACACTTCTCCCTTGTATACCTTACAATTCTCCCTTGTATACCTTACACTTCTCCATTGTATACCTTACACTTCTCCCTTGTATACCTTCACTTCTCCCTTGTATACCATATACTATATAAGTAGGAATGTTATACTATTATGTGGCAGATACAAATTCTTCAATGAATAAATGTGAGCTTATTTGCAAGTAATATGAAAATTACCTTGACTGTATTTTTAGCATTATAAATGATATCAGCTGATGCTATTTTGGCTGCCATTTTCACGGCAGAAACTCTGCTTATTTCATCTTCCAGTTTCAGTTCTACACTTATATTGTCATCATTTGCAGATTCCCTTAAACGTAAGAATAGTATACAAATACATTGATAGCCACTGCAGATTGCCTAAAAGTGTTGCAGATGTGTATATTAACCCAATATGTGAGGTGATATGTAGGCAGCCCGGTTAGCTCTGTCGGTAGAGCAATCTCCCTGTAAGCGAGAGGTCCCGGGTTCGAGTCCCGGACTGGCTGCATGTTTTTCTCACTTGGGTCAGTCCCCCTCTTCATGGATGTTACATTATAAACTCTTGAGAAATATTTCAGATCCACTCTCAACTTGTCAATTTAATGCCATATTATTATAGATGTCATCAAACATTGATCCACTCTCAACTTGTCAATTTAATGCCATATTATTATAGATGTCATCAAACATTGATCCACTCTCAACTTGTCAATTTAATGCCATATTATTATAGATGTCACCAAACACTGATCCACTCTCAACTTGTCAATTTAATGCCATATTATTATAGATTCACCAAACACTGATCCACTCTCAACTTGTCAATTTAATACCATATTATCATAGATGTCACCAAACACTGATCCACTCTCAACTTGTCAATTTAATACCATATTATCATAGATGTCATCAAACACTGATCCACTCTCAACTTGTCAATTCAACATTTTGTTTTACTAGCATGTACTATTCATAATGCATAGCATAGTGGATCTAGCATAGCAGATCTTGCCTAGTGGATCTAGCATAGCAGATCTTGCATAGTGGATCTAGCATAGCAGATCTTGCCTAGTGGATCTAGCATAGCAGATCTTGCCTAGTGGATCTAGCATAGCAGATCTAGCATAGTGGATCTAGCATAGCAGATCTTGCCTAGTGGATCTAGCATAGTGGATCTAGCATAGCAGATCTTGCCTAGTGGATCTAGCATAGCAGATCTTGCATAGTGGATCTAGCATAGCAGATCTTGCCTAGTGGATCTAGCATAGCAGATCTTGCATAGTGGATCTAGCATAGCAGATCTTGCCTAGTGGATCTAGCATAGCAGATCTTGCATAGTGGATCTAGCATAACAGATCTTGCATAGTGGATCTAGCATAGCAGATCTTGCCTAGTGGATCTAGCATAGCAGATCTTGCATAGTGGATCTAGCATAGCAGATCTTGCCTAGTGGATCTTGCATAGTGGATCTAGCAAAGCAGATCTTGCCTAGTGGATCTAGCATAGCAGATCTTGCATAGTGGATCTAGCATAGCAGATCTTGCCTAGTGGATCTAGCATAGTGGATCTAGCATAGCAGATCTTGCCTAGTGGATCTAGCATAGCAGATCTTGCATAGTGGATCTAGCATAGCAGATCTTGCCTAGTGGATCTAGCATAGTGGATCTAGCATAGCAGATCTTGCATAGCGGATCTAGCATAGCAGATCTTGCATAGTGGATCTAGCATAGTGGATCTAGCATAGTGGATCTTGCATAGTGGATCTAGCATAGCAGATCTTGCATAGTGGATCTAGCATAGTGGATCTAGCATAGCAGATCTTGCATAGTGGATCTTGCATAGTGGATCTAGCATAGCAGATCTTGCATAGTGGATCTAGCATAGTGGATCTAGCATAGCAGATCTAGCATAGTGGATCTAGCATAGTGGATCTAGCATAGTGGATCTAGCATAGCAGATCTTGCATAGTGGATCTTGCATAGTGGATCTAGCATAGCAAATCTTGCATAGTGGATCTAGCATAGTGGATCTAGCATAGCAGATCTTGCATAGTGGATCTAGCATAGTGGATCTAGCATAGCAGATCTAGCATAGTGGATCTAGCATAGTGGATCTTGAATAGTGGATCTAGCATAGTGGATCTAGCATAGTGGATCTAGCATACCAGATCTAGCATAATGGATCTAGCATAGTGGATCTAGCATACCAGATCTAGCATAGTGGATATTGCATAGCGGATCTTGTATAGTGGATCTAGCATAGTGGATCTAGCATAGTGGATCTTGCATAGTGGATCTAGCATAGTGGATCTAGCATACCAGATCTTGCATAGTGGATCTAGCATAGTGGATCTAGCATAGCAGATCTTGCATAGTGGATCTAGCATAGTGGATCTTGCATAGTGGATCTTGCATAGTGGATCTTGCATAGTGGATCTTGCATAGTGGATCTAGCATAGCAGATCTAGCATAGCAGATCTTGCCTAACGGATCTTGCATAGTGGATCTAGCATAGTGGATCTAGCCTAGTGGATCTAGCCTAGTGGATCTAGCATACCGGATCTAGCCTAGTGGATCTAGCATAGTGGATCTAGCATAGTGGATCTAGCATACCGGATCTAGCATAGTGGATATTGCATAGTGGATATTGCATAGCGGATCTTGCATAGCGGATCAAGCATAGCAGATCTTGCATAGTGGATTTAGCATAGTGGATCTAGCATACCAGATCTAGCATAGTGGATCTAGCATAGTGGATCTAGCATACCGGATCTAGCATAGTGGATATTGCATAGTGGATATTGCATAGCGGATCTTGCATAGCGGATCAAGCATAGCAGATCTTGCATAGTGGATTTAGCATAGTGGATCTAGCATACCAGATCTAGCATAGTGGATCTAGCATAGTGGATCTAGCATACCGGATCTAGCATAGTGGATATTGCATAGTGGATATTGCATAGCGGATCTTGCATAGCGGATCAAGCATAGCAGATCTTGCATAGTGGATTTAGCATAGTGGATCTAGCATACCAGATCTAGCATAGTGGATCTAGCATAGTGGATCTAGCATACCGGATCTAGCATAGTGGATATTGCATAGTGGATATTGCATAGCGGATCTTGCATAGCGGATCAAGCATAGCAGATCTTGCATAGTGGATTTAGCATAGTGGATCTAGTATAGTGGATCTAGCATAGTGGATTTAGCATAGTGGATCTAGCATAGCAGATCTTGCATAGTGGATCTTGAGCAATTTTGGAATTACTATTTCAATGTGCGAATGATACTATACATCGGTACTCAGTTTCCCATGATTCAGCAAAAATGTAGGTGCGCGTTATACGTCCATCACTACGGTAATATTCAGCAGGTAGAGCTGCACAATATTATAATTGTTTTCTCTAGGTGGTATTTGAATTATTCACGGGAAATATCACCAAATTCCATATCCATTGATTGCATGTAAGACTATATTATACGCTGCGAATGCTTTAGTTCTAATGTGGCAGCTAAACAACCAGTAACGCTTCACTTACCCAGCCTTTTTCTTCTCCTTCTTCTGTCGTTTTGCGAGTCTTTTCTTGAGATCCTCCGGACCAGGTAGCTTAAACACCTCCAACATTTTATCATTGCCCTGGAGACAAATACACATACTCCATTACAGAACTTAAGGATGAATGACACAGTGACATTACAGAACTTAAGGATGAATGACACAGTGACATTACAGAACTTAAGGATGAATGACACAGTGACATTACAGAACTTAAGGATGAATGACACAGTGACATTACAGAACTTAAGGATGAATGACACAGTGACATTACAGAACTTAAGGATGAATGACACAGTGACATTACAGAACTTAAGGATGAATGACACATTACAGAACTTAAGGATGAATGACACATTACAGAACTTAAGGATGAATGACACATTACAGAACTTAAGGATGAATGACACATTACAGAACTTAAGGATGAATGACACATTACAGAACTTAAGGATGAATGACACATTACAGAACTTAAGGATGAATGACACATTACAGAACTTAAGGATGAATGACACAGTGACATTACAGAACTTAAGGATGAATGACACATTGATATTACAGAACTTAAGGATGAATGACACATTACCAGTGTTTTCTCCAGAGTGCGTTTCCTGCGTTTTTGACGCACTAAAATGTCAATTGACGCAAGCAAATTGCCCAGGTGCGTTTATTTTGACGCAACAATATTTGTCCTGTATTCCGTATGTTAATATCGGTTTTTCCAATAATGATCCCCAAACGTTTATACGACGTTTGCCGAACAGACGCTTTTAACTGGTTATGTTTTAATTTGCGTAAAGCGCGTAGACGATCACGATCAAGATCAGCCGCTTTCATCATGTAATAGGCATAGAGCGTGTATGCAACACGGATCGATACAAGAAAACATGTCTGCTCCAAAGCAACTGCGCTTGACGGCGTTTTTCAAAATCCACGAGTCACTCAGAAAACAAATTCACAAACAAACTGCATCAATCTTGTTTGCCAAAAATGAAGCTGCTATAATAATTGGCGCAATGCGATCTGTATATTGGTTAGGCAAGGAACAGTTACCCACATTTGAAGCATATATGTCTTTACTAAATCTACAAAGACTGCAAGGATGCACATTTCCCGATGAACTGAATGTCGGCGCCAATGCATCCTACACTTCACACATGGCTGCAGAGGAAATGCAGGATGCTATTTCCAGCGTGTTGATCGATGGTGTTGACAGTAAATTGTTAAATAGTCCCTTCATATCCATTCTTATTGATGAAAGTTGTGACATTTCTGTGACCAAAAAATTGTTGCTGTTTGCTAGGACAGTTAGTCCAGAATTTAACGTAGACACTCATTTTCTAAGCAACATGCATCAATAAAACTTAAAACAATTTGGTTTAGTTTAATCATATTTTATTGCTCGATAATACGATTCATTTTCCATATATTTATATATATATATATGAATACAAAACATGACAAATTGAAGAAAATCAAACAGGTCGGGTCACAAGTTCTAGCAACATTACATTATTTATGGCCCTTCCCGAACATTTTGAGTGTAAATATCAATGACCCAACAAATTTCAAAATGACCCCCCAAAATTTAGATCCTGGAGAAAACACTGCATTACAGAACTTAAGGATGAATGACACATTACAGAACTTAAGGATGAATGACACATTACAGAACTTAAGGATGAATGACACAGTGACATTACAGAACTTAAGGATGAATGACACAGTGACATTACAGACCTTAAGGATGAATGACACATTGATATTACAGAACTTAAGGATGAATGACACAGTGACATTACAGACCTTAAGGATGAATGACACAGTGACATTACAGAACTTAAGGATGAATGACACATTACAGAACTTAAGGATGAATGACACATTACAGAACTTAAGGATGAATGACACATTACAGAACTTAAGGATGAATGACACATTGACATTACAGAACTTAAGGATGAATGACACAGTGACATTACAGAACTTAAGGATGAATGACACATTGACATTACAGAACTTAAGGATGAATGACACAGTGACATTACAGAACTTAAGGATGAATGACACATTGACATTAACGTATTATTGACTGTTCCCTATTATTGCTGGTTCCCATCCTACATGTCTCATGTAGGATGGGAACCAGCAATTAAGTTCTTGGTACGACATGTGCATGATGTGTCTAGAACTGTTGTAAGCTTAAAGTACAATGTACTATTAATAAATTAAACTTTAGTTATTTTACAACGATTGCGAAGCAGGTTTTAACAACTTATATTAATCACTCTCGTCGGTAGCGGATGAAAGCGTAAATGTGGTCATTCGTGTGTGTGGAAACCGGAGTAGCCGGAGAAAACCCATCTGTCCAATCTGGCGACCACCGTACCATCTCACATACTTCCCGGTCCGAGGATTGAACCTGGGTTGCATTGGTGATAAGCGTGCGCGCTAACCACTGCGCTAATCGGACAGCCATTATTAGTAAGTGACATTGCTATCATAAATCAATTATACAAACACGTATCCTGCAATGTGGGAAACATTATTTTAGCAGAAATGTTCTTACATGACAAATCAGTGACGTCTGCTGCGAGTCTGTTGCCATGGAGACCAGTCTCTCCCTCCCAGATCTCATCACAGACCCAAGTTTGGTACACTGTACCAGATTCTGAAATACACAAAACATTGATCCACAAGTAAGTATGAAACATGAATGGATGTGTCTCAATCGACATGTTCAAATACACCAAACATTGATCCATTAGAAAGTATGAAACATGAATGAATGTGTCTCAATCGACGTGTTCAAATACACCAAACATTGATCCATTAGAAAGTCTGAAACATGAATGAATGTGTCTCAATCGACGTGTTCAAATACACAAAACATTGATCCATTAGTAAGTATGAAACATGAATGGATGTGTCTCAATCCAAGTGTTCAAATACATCAAACATTGATCCGTTAGTAATTTCCTCCTATAAGTACCCCCCCGGGCATGGTTCCCCAATAGGTACTCCAGACATCGTTCCCCTATGAGTACCCAGGTATGGTTCTCCCTAGTAGTACCCCTGGCATAGTTCCCCCTATGAGTACCCCTGGCATAGTTCCCCCTATGAGTACCCCTGGCATAGTTCCCCCTATGAGTACCCCTGGCATAGTTCCCCCTATGAGTACCCCTGGCATAGTTCCACCTATGAGTACCACTGGCATGGTTCCCCCTATGAGTACCCCTGGCATGGTTCCACCTATGAGTACCCCTGGCATGGTTCCCCTATGAGTACCCCGGGCATGGTTCCCCCTATGAGTACTCCAGACATGCCCCCCCCCCATGAGTACCCCGGGCATGGTTCCCCTATGAGTACCCCTGGCATGGTTCCCCCTATGAGTACCCCTGGAATGGATCACCCTATGAGTACCCCGGCCATGGTTCCCCCTATGTGCACCCCGGACATGGTTCCCCTTATGTGAACCCTGGAATGATTCCCCCTATGAGTACCCCTGGGCATGGTTCCCCATATGAGTACCCCTGGAATGGATCCCCCTACGAGTACCCCGGACATGATTCCCCCTATGAGTACCCCTGGAATGATTCCCCCTATGAGTACCCCTGGAATGGTTCCCCCTATGAGTACCCTGGAATGGATCCCCCTATGAGTACCCCTGAACATGATTCCCCCTATGAGTACCCTGGAATGGATCCCCCTATGAGTACCCCTGAACATGATTCCCCCTATGAGTACCCTGGAATGGATCCCCCTATGAGTACCCCGGGCATGATTCCCCCTATGAGTACCCCTGAACATGATTCCCCCTATGAGTACCCTGGAATGGATCCCCCTATGAGTACCCCTGAACATGATTCCCCCTATGAGTACCCCAAGAATGATTCCCCTATGAGTACCCCTGGAATGGTTCCCCCTATGAATACCCCTGGAATGGATCCCCCTACGAGTAACCCGGACATGATTCCCCCTATGAGAACACCTGGAATGGATCCCCCATATGAGTACCCCAGGAATGATTCCCCCTATGAGTACCCCTGGAATGGATCCCCCTATGAGTACCCCGGAGATGATTCCCCTAAGAGTACCCCTGGAATGGATCCCCCTATGAGTACCCCTGGAATGATTCCCCCTATGAGTACCCCTGTAATGATTCCCCCCTATGAGTACCCCTGGCATGGTTCCCCCTATGAGTACCCCTGGCATGGATCCCCCTATGAGTACCCCAAGAATGATTCCCCTATGAGTACCCCTGGAATGGTTCCCCCTATGAGTACCCCTGGCATGGATCCCCCTATTAGTACCCCAGGAAGGATCCCCCTATGAGTACCGCTGGAATGGATCCCCTTATGAGTACCCCAGGAATAGATTACCAGTTCCTCCTCCTCTGTAGGATCTTCATCAATCTTCTTCAACACCGGTTCTGCTGCCTCAACATCCTCAAAAATAAATATCTTCAATCAGTAACATACACGATAGTACATTATACACGATAGTACATTATACACAATAGTACATTATACACGATAGTACATTATACACAATAGTACATTATACACGATAGTACATTATACATGATAGTACATTATACACGATAGTGATAGTACATTATACACGATAGTACATTATACACGATAGTGATAGTACATTATACACGATAGTACATTATACACGATAGTACATTATACACTATAGTACATTATACATGATAGTACATTATACACGATAGTGATAGTACATTATACACGATAGTACATTATACATGATAACGATAGTACATTATACACGATAGTACATTATACACTATAGTACATTATACACGATAGTACATTATACACGATAGTACATTATACACTATAGTACATTATACACGATAGTACATTATACACGATAGTACATTATACACTATAGTACATTATACACGATAGTACATTATACATGATAGTACATTATACACGATAGTGATAGTACATTATACACGATAGTACATTATACACAATAGTACATTATACACGATAGTACATTATACACGATAGTACATTATACACGATAGTACATTATACACAATAGTACATTATACATGATAGTACATTATACACGATAGTACATTATACACGATAGTGATAGTACATTATACACGATAGTACATTATACACGATAGTACATTATACATGATAGTACATTATACACGATAGTACATTATACATGATAGTACATTATACACAATAGTACATTATACACGATAGTACATTATACACGATAGTACATTATACACGATAGTACATTATACACGATAGTACATTATACACGATAGTGATAGTACATTATACACGATAGTACATTATACACGATAGTACATTATACACGATAGTACATTATACACGATAGTACATTATACACGATAGTACATTATACACTATAGTACATTATACACGATAGTACATTATACACAATAGTACATTATACACGATAGTACATTATACACGATAGTACATTATACACGATAGTACATTATACACGATAGTACATTATACACGATAGTACATTATACACGATAGTACATTATACACGATAGTACATTATACACGATAGTGATAGTACATTATACACAATAGTACATTATACACAATAGTACATTATACACGATAGTGCATTATACACGATAGTACATTATACATGATAGTACATTATACACGATAGTACATTATACACGATAGTACATTATACACGATAGTGATAGTACATTATACACAATAGTACATTATACACAATAGTACATTATACACGATAGTGCATTATACACGATAGTACATTATACATGATAGTACATTATACACAATAGTACATTATACACTATAGTACATTATACACAATAGTACATTATACACAATAGTACATTATACACAATAGTACATTATACACAATAGTACATTATACATGATAGTACATTATACACAATAGTACATTATACACAATAGTACATTATACACTATAGTACATTATACACGATATTGCGCTAGATCATTAGTTAAATCAAAAAGGATGCAAGTTTCTCAGAATTAGTTGAGCAGCTTCTGTGTTCAAGACTAAGAATGGTGCACAATAAACTACACATAATTATAAACATAATCTTGGCCTATTTAAAGTAACACAAAATAAAAAACAGTGCAACAATATTAAACAAAACTAGGAAACATTAGGATAGTTGTGTTAATTTACAGTAGTCAGTAGCTACCATGAGATCAGTATAGGCGAGATCCCACACTCGTAGTTCACTGTCCGCTGACCCCGTCACCAACCTGCTGTCATCTCTCAGCAACACAAAATCATACACCTGAAACATATGTACACAGTAGTAGAGGGTGGGACCATGTACACAGTAGTAGAGTAGTAGGGGAGGACCATGTACACAGTAGTAGAGGGGAACCATGTACACAGTATTAGAGGGGAACCATGTACACAGTAGTAGGGGGGGACCATGTACACAGCACAGTAGTAGAGGGGACCATGTACACAGCACAGTAGTAGAGGGGACCATGTACACAGCACAGTAGTAGAGGGGACCATGTACACAGTAGTAGAGGGGACCATGTACACAGTAGTAGAGGGGACCATGTACACAGTAGTAGAGGGGACCATGTACACAGTAGTAGAGGGGACCATGTACACAGCACAGTAGTAGAGGGGACCATGTACACAGCACAGTAGTAGAGGGGACCATGTACACAGCACAGTAGTAGAGGGGACCATGTACACAGCACAGTAGTAGAGGGGACCATGTACACAGTAGTAGAGGGGACCATGTACACAGTAGTAGAGGGGACCATGTACACAGCACAGTAGTAGAGGGGACCATGTACACAGCACAGTAGTAGAGGGGACCATGTACACAGTAGTAGAGGTGGGGGGACCATGTACACAGCACGTAGTAGAGGGGACCATGTACACAGCACAGTAGTAGAGGGGACCATGTACACAGTAGTAGAGGGGACCATGTACACAGTAGTAGAGGGGACCATGTACACAGCACAGTAGTAGAGGGGACCATGTACACAGCACAGTAGTAGAGGGGACCATGTACACAGTAGTAGAGGGGACCATGTACACAGCACAGTAGTAGAGGGGACCATGTACACAGCACAGTAGTAGAGGGGACCATGTACACAGCACAGTAGTAGAGGGGACCATGTACACAGCACAGTAGTAGAGGGGACCATGTACACAGTAGTAGAGGGGACCATGTACACAGTAGTAGAGGGGACCATGTACACAGCACAGTAGTAGAGGGGACCATGTACACAGCACAGTAGTAGAGGGGACCATGTACACAGTAGTAGAGGGGGGACCATGTACACAGCACAGTAGTAGAGGGGACCATGTACACAGCACAGTAGTAGAGGGGACCATGTACACAGCACAGTAGTAGAGGGGACCATGTACACAGCACAGTAGTAGAGGGGACCATGTACACAGTAGTAGAGGGGACCATGTACACAGTAGTAGAGGGGACCATGTACACAGCACAGTAGTAGAGGGGACCATGTACACAGCACAGTAGTAGAGGGGACCATGTACACAGCACAGTAGTAGAGGGGACCATGTACACAGTAGTAGAGGGGACCATGTACACAGTAGTAGAGGGGACCATGTACACAGCACAGTAGTAGAGGGGACCATGTACACAGTAGTAGAGGGGACCATGTACACAGTAGTAGGGGGACCATGTACACACAGTAGTAGAGGGGACCATGTACACAGTAGTAGAGGGGACCATGTACACAGTAGTAGGGGGGACCATGTACACAGTAGTAGAGGGGACCATGTACACAGTAGTAGAGGGGACCATGTACACAGCACAGTAGTAGAGGGGACCATGTACACAGTAGTAGAGGGGACCATGTACACAGTAGTAGAGGGGACCATGTACACAGTAGTAGGGGGGACCATGTACACAGTAGTAGAGGGGACCATGTACACAGTAGTAGGGGGGACCATGTACACAGTAGTAGAGGGGACCATGTACACAGTAGTAGAGGGGACCATGTACACAGCACAGTAGTAGAGGGGACCATGTACACAGTAGTAGGGGGGACCATGTACACAGTAGTAGGGGGGACCATGTACACAGCACAGTAGTAGAGGGGACCATGTACACAGCACAGTAGTAGAGGGGACCATGTACACAGTAGTAGGGGGGACCATGTACACAGTAGTAGGGGGGACCATGTACACAGCACAGTAGTAGAGGGGACCATGTACACAGTAGTAGGGGGGACCATGTACACAGTAGTAGGGGGGACCATGTACACAGCACAGTAGTAGAGGGGACCATGTACACAGTAGTAGGGGGGACCATGTACACAGTAGTAGAGGGGACCATGTACACAGTAGTAGGGGGGACCATGTACACAGCACAGTAGTAGAGGGGACCATGTACACAGCACAGTAGTAGAGGGAACCATGTACACAGTAGTAGGGGGGACCATGTACACAGGTAGTAGAGGGGACCATGTACACAGCACAGTAGTAGAGGGGACCATGTACACAGTAGTAGAGGGGACCATGTACACAGTAGTAGAGGGGACCATGTACACAGTAGTAGAGGGGACCATGTACACAGCACAGTAGTAGAGGGGACCATGTACACAGTAGTAGGGGGGACCATGTACACAGCACAGTAGTAGAGGGGACCATGTACACAGCACAGTAGTAGAGGGGACCATGTACACAGCACAGTAGTAGAGGGGACCATGTACACAGCACAGTAGTAGAGGGAACCATGTACACAGCACAGTAGTA